>CM056395.1:31834255-31857097 GCA_029718625.1 Synaphobranchus kaupii | reverse complement strand
TATGTGGCCCAGTATAACCCCCTACATACACACTATGTGGCCCAGTATAACCCCCTACATACACACTATGTGGCCCAGTTTAACCCCCTACATACACACTATGTGGCCCAGTATAACCCCCTACATACACACTATGCGGCCCAGTATAACCCCCTACATACACACTATGCGGCCCAGTTTAACCCCCTACATACACACTATGTGGCCCAGTTTAACCCCCTACATACACACTATGCAGCCCAGTTTAACCCCCTACATACACACTATGCGGCCCAGTATAACCCCCTACATACACACTATGCAGCCCAGTTTAACCCCCTACATACACACTATGCGGCCCAGTATAACCCCCTACATACACACTATGTGGCCCAGTTTAACCCCCTACATACACACTATGTGGCCCAGTATAACCCCCTACATACACACTATGTGGCCCAGTTTAACCCCCTACATACACACTATGTGGCCCAGTATAACCCCCTACATACACACTATGTGGCCCAGTATAACCCCCTACATACACACTATGTGGTCCAGTATAACCCCCTACATACACACTATGTGGCCCAGTTTAACCCCCTACATACACACTATGTGGCCCAGTATAACCCCCTACATACACACTATGTGGCCCAGTATAACCCCCTACATACACACTATGTGGCCCAGTTTAACCCCCTACATACACACTATGTGGCCCAGTATAACCCCCTACATACACACTATGTGGCCCAGTTTAACCCCCTACATACACACTATGTGGCCCAGTATAACCCCCTACATACACACTATGTGGCCCAGTATAACCCCCTACATACACACTATGTGGCCCAGTTTAACCCCCTACATACACACTATGTGGCCCAGTATAACCCCCTACATACACACTATGTGGCCCAGTTTAACCCCCTACATACACACTATGCGGCCCAGTTTAACCCCCTACATACACACTATGTGGCCCAGTTTAACCCCCTACATACACACTATGCAGCCCAGTTTAACCCCCTACATACACACTATGCGGCCCAGTATAACCCCCTACATACACACTATGCAGCCCAGTTTAACCCCCTACATACACACTATGCGGCCCAGTTTAACCCCCTACATACACACTATGTGGCCCAGTTTAACCCCCTACATACACACTATGTGGCCCGGTTTAACCCCCTACATACACACTATGTGGCCCAGTTTAACCCCCTACATACACACTATGTGGCCCAGTATAACCCCCTACATACACACTATGTGGCCCAGTTTAACCCCCTACATACACACTATGTGGCCCAGTTTAACCCCCTACATACACACTATGTGGCCCAGTATAACCCCCTACATACACACTATGCGGCCCAGTATAACTCCCTACATACACACTATGTGGCCCAGTATAACCCCCTACATACACACTATGCGGCCCAGTTTAACCCCCTACATACACACTATGTGGCCCAGTATAACCCCCTACATACACACTATGTGGCCCAGTATAACCCCCTACATACACACTATGCGGCCCAGTATAACCCCCTACATACACACTATGTGGCCCGGTTTAACCCCCTACATACACACTATGTGGCCCAGTATAACCCCCTACATACACACTATGTGGCCCAGTATAACCCCCTACATACACACTATGTGGCCCAGTATAACCCCCTACATACACACTATGTGGCCCAGTATAACCCCCTACATACACACTATGCAGCCCAGTTTAACCCCCTACATACACACTATGTGGCCCGGTTTAACCCCCTACATACACACTATGTGGCCCAGTTTAACCCCCTACATACACACTATGTGGCCCAGTATAACCCCCTACATACACACTATGTGGCCCAGTTTAACCCCCTACATACACACTATGTGGCCCAGTTTAACCCCCTACATACACACTATGTGGCCCAGTATAACCCCCTACATACACACTATGCGGCCCAGTATAACTCCCTACATACACACTATGTGGCCCAGTATAACCCCCTACATACACACTATGCGGCCCAGTTTAACCCCCTACATACACACTATGTGGCCCAGTATAACCCCCTACATACACACTATGTGGCCCAGTATAACCCCCTACATACACACTATGCGGCCCAGTATAACCCCCTACATACACACTATGTGGCCCGGTTTAACCCCCTACATACACACTATGTGGCCCAGTATAACCCCCTACATACACACTATGTGGCCCAGTATAACCCCCTACATACACACTATGTGGTCCAGTATAACCCCCTACATACACACTATGCGGCCCAGTATAACCCCCTACATACACACTATGTGGCCCAGTATAACCCCCTACATACACACTATGCGGCCCAGTTTAACCCCCTACATACACACTATGTGGCCCAGTTTAACCCCCTACATACACACTATGCGGCCCAGTTTAACCCCCTACATACACACTATGTGGCCCAGTATAACCCCCTACATACACACTATGTGGCCCAGTATAACCCCCTACATACACACTATGTGGCCCAGTATAACCCCCTACATACACACTATGCAGCCCAGTTTAACCCCCTACATACACACTATGCGGCCCAGTATAACCCCCTACATACACACTATGTGGCCCAGTATAACCCCCTACATACACACTATGTGGCCCAGTATAACCCCCTACATACACACTATGTGGCCCAGTTTAACCCCCTACATACACACTATGTGGCCCAGTATAACCCCCTACATACACACTATGTGGCCCAGTATAACTCCTACATACACACTATGCGGCCCAGTTTAACCCCCTACATACACACTATGTGGCCCAGTATAACCCCCTACATACACACTATGTGGCCCAGTATAACCCCCTACATACACACTATGCGGCCCAGTATAACTCCCTACATACACACTATGTGGCCCAGTATAACCCCCTACATACACACTATGCGGCCCAGTTTAACCCCCTACATACACACTATGTGGCCCAGTATAACCCCCTACATACACACTATGTGGCCCAGTATAACCCCCTACATACACACTATGTGGCCCGGTTTAACCCCCTACATACACACTATGTGGCCCAGTATAACCCCCTACATACACACTATGTGGCCCAGTTTAACCCCCTACATACACACTATGTGGTCCAGTATAACCCCCTACATACACACTATGCGGCCCAGTATAACCCCCTACATACACACTATGTGGCCCAGTATAACCCCCTACATACACACTATGCGGCCCAGTTTAACCCCCTACATACACACTATGCGGCCCAGTATAACCCCCTACATACACACTATGCGGCCCAGTATAACCCCCTACATACACACTATGCGGCCCAGTATAACTCCTACATACACACTATGCGGCCCAGTATAACCCCCTACATACACACTATGCGGCCCAGTATAACCCCCTACATACACACTATGTGGCCCGGTTTAACCCCCTACATACACACTATGTGGCCCAGTATAACCCCCTACATACACACTATGCGGCCCAGTATAACCCCCTACATACACACTATGTGGCCCAGTATAACCCCCTACATACACACTATGTGGCCCGGTTTAACCCCCTACATACACACTATGTGGCCCAGTATAACCCCCTACATACACACTATGTGGCCCAGTATAACCCCCTACATACACACTATGTGGCCCAGTTTAACCCCCTACATACACACTATGTGGCCCAGTATAACCCCCTACATACACACTATGTGGCCCAGTTTAACCCCCTACATACACACTATGTGGTCCAGTATAACCCCCTACATACACACTATGCGGCCCAGTATAACCCCCTACATACACACTATGCGGCCCAGTATAACCCCCTACATACACACTATGCGGCCCAGTTTAACCCCCTACATACACACTATGCGGCCCAGTATAACCCCCTACATACACACTATGCGGCCCAGTATAACCCCCTACATACACACTATGCGGCCCAGTATAACTCCTACATACACACTATGTGGCCCAGTATAACCCCCTACATACACACTATGCGGCCCAGTATAACCCCCTACATACACACTATGTGGCCCAGTTTAACCCCCTACATACACACTATGTGGCCCAGTATAACTCCTACATACACACTATGTGGCCCAGTTTAACCCCCTACATACACACTATGTGGCCCAGTATAACTCCTACATACACACTATGTGGCCCAGTATAACCCCCTACATACACACTATGCGGCCCAGTTTAACCCCCTACATACACACTATGCGGCCCAGTATAACCCCCTACATACACACTATGCGGCCCAGTATAACCCCCTACATACACACTATGTGGCCCGGTTTAACCCCCTACATACACACTATGTGGCCCAGTATAACCCCCTACATACACACTATGTGGCCCAGTATAACCCCCTACATACACACTATGTGGCCCAGTATAACCCCCTACATACACACTATGTGGCCCAGTATAACCCCCCTACATACACACTATGTGGCCCAGTATAACCCCCTACATACACACTATGTGGCCCAGTATAACCCCCTACATACACACTATGTGGCCCAGTTTAACCCCCTACATACACACTATGCGGCCCAGTATAACCCCCTACATACACACTATGTGGCCCAGTATAACCCCCTACATACACACTATGTGGCCCAGTATAAACCCTACATACACACTATGTGGCCCAGTATAACCCCCTACATACACACTATGCGGCCCAGTTTAACCCCCTACATACACACTATGCGGCCCAGTATAACCCCCTACATACACACTATGTGGCCCAGTATAACCCCCTACATACACACTATGTGGCCCAGTATAACCCCCTACATACACACTATGCGGCCCAGTATAACCCCCTACATACACACTATGTGGCCCAGTATAACCCCCTACATACACACTATGTGGCCCAGTATAACCCCCTACATACACACTATGTGGCCCAGTATAACCCCCTACATACACACTATGTGGCCCAGTATAACCCCCTACATACACACTATGCGGCCCAGTTTAACCCCCTACATACACACTATGCGGCCCAGTATAACCCCCTACATACACACTATGCGGCCCAGTATAACCCCCTACATACACACTATGCGGCCCAGTATAACTCCTACATACACACTATGCGGCCCAGTATAACCCCCTACATACACACTATGTGGCCCAGTATAACCCCCTACATACACACTATGTGGCCCAGTTTAACCCCCAACATACACACTATGCAGCCCAGTATAACCCCCTACATACACACTATGCGGCCCAGTATAACCCCCTACATACACACTATGCGGCCCAGTATAACCCCCTACATACACACTATGTGGCCCAGTATAACCCCCTACATACACACTATGTGGCCCAGTTTAACCCCCTACATACACACTATGTGGCCCAGTATAACCCCCTACATACACACTATGTGGCCCAGTTTAACCCCCTACATACACACTATGTGGCCCAGTATAACCCCCTACATACACACTATGTGGCCCAGTATAACCCCCTACATACACACTATGTGGCCCAGTTTAACCCCCTACATACACACTATGTGGCCCAGTATAACTCCTACATACACACTATGCGGCCCAGTTTAACCCCCTACATACACACTATGCGGCCCAGTATAACCCCCTACATACACACTATGTGGCCCCAGTATAACCCCCTACATACACACTATGTGGCCCAGTTTAACCCCCTACATACACACTATGTGGCCCAGTATAACCCCCTACATACACACTATGTGGCCCAGTTTAACCCCCTACATACACACTATGTGGCCCAGTATAACCCCCTACATACACACTATGTGGCCCAGTATAACCCCTACATACACACTATGTGGCCCAGTTTAACCCCCTACATACACACTATGTGGCCCAGTATAACCCCCTACATACACACTATGTGGCCCAGTATAACCCCTACATACACACTATGTGGCCCAGTTTAACCCCCTACATACACACTATGTGGCCCAGTATAACCCCCTACATACACACTATGCGGCCCAGTATAACCCCCTACATACACACTATGTGGCCCAGTTTAACCCCCTACATACACACTATGTGGCCCAGTATAACCCCCTACATACACACTATGCAGCCCAGTTTAACCCCCTACATACATACTATGTGGCCCAGTTTAACCCCCTACATACACACTATGTGGCCCAGTATAACCCCCTACATACACACTATGCGGCCCAGTATAACCCCCTACATACACACTATGCGGCCCAGTTTGAGCTTGTATTTCATCACAGCACCTGGGATAAAAAGCCTGTGATACTGGGCTTTATCACAGATGACATCACAGGCCTTTGGAACGCAGATTACAGGAGAATTAACCACCAGTGCAGAAGGCCTCCTTACATCTCAGCAAAACCAACCCGACTCCATTGAAACCACAGAACAAGGGGATGGGATGTAGAGAGAAAGGAAAGATCAGCCAAGTGAGAAGGAGAGAGAGAGAGAGAGAGAGAGAGAGAGAGGAGAGAGAGAGAGAGAGAGAGGGGGGGGGGTAGGGAGTAAGGAAGCAGTGAAAGACAGCAAGAAATTATAAATTAATTAGGCTGCTCTCAGTGGAATTCCTCAGTAAGACACAGATAAATTATCTTTCTCTGCTGCTGAATCCGAGAGACTGGTGCTGTTGGAATGTTACAGTCAGCACTGGGCCCTGGCAACCCGTACTTATAAGATGACTATTATTTTTCTTAGATCTGCGATAAATACAATTTCGGGAAATTAATTGATGAAATAGAACACTGCATGTGCTATTCAATCTCCCAGACAATTAGCTGAAAGCTGTACTGTGGCCTTTCTGGGAATAATTCCAGGGGAAACAGGCATTCTGTTTATCAGATGAGACTTTTCAAAATTAAACTAACACCCAGGAGAACCCTGCAGAGAGTGTGATGGAGAGAGAGAGAGAGAGAGAGAGAGAAGAAGAAGAAGAGAGAGGACAGATAGAGGAGATAGAGCTCTTGTCAGCCCTGTTTAAGGGTGTTTTATCCATTCGGCCCTGTTATTATGTTGAGTTAATCTGCAGAAATGTGTGAAATCACTTCCTGTGTGAGACAACTGGGGTATGAGGGGAGAGGAAGCCACTGACAGGAACATACCCAGCTCTGATGATACCCATCCAGCCCACTGACAAGGACAGTGCCACCTACACACACACACACACACACACACACACACACACATACACACATACAGACACGCACGCACGCACGCACGCACGCACGCACCACGCACACACACACACACACACACACACACACACACACACTCACATACACACATACAGACACGCACGCACGCACGCACGCACACACACAAACGCACGCACGCACGCACGCACGCACGCACGCACGCACACACACACACACACACACACACTCACACTCACACTCACACTCACACTCACACTCACACTCACACACACAAACACACACATACACACACACACACACCCACACACACACACACACTTGATGTGTTCTGATTCGATATTTGTACAGAAAAAATCTTTGTATAATATGTGCTGTTTATTTTCATATTTTCATTTTGTATCTATTAAATGGCACAAGCGATACAAGAGATTACTTTGATAAACATTGATAGCAGTTCTGTTGTTGTTTAGTGATAGTGTGCATACCAGAGGACAGAGGATAATAAAACTTAAATCAGTTTTTTAAAAGTCCTCTGGAGTCACAGCTTTGATCTCTGCTGTGACTCAGAAAGCATGATTTTCACTTAATGGTCATTTTTTAGGCCTTGTTGTAACTGCTAAGCCTTTCCTCAGATCTGGGAATGTTCGCATGATTTTATGTAATATTGTATTTTATAAGATATAAATTTTTATATTTATACATTTTTGGGCATCACCCCAAAGAATGACAAAATGAAGATATATCAGAGATAAAAGAGATAAAAACTTACCCTCTTGTCATGGCATGTGCTCTTCAAAGGTCGTCTGTACTTCCTGGCAAAATTGGGTCTTCCAAATCAAAAAGGGTGTTCAAGTAAATGCCGGTTTTTTAATAAAAAATATGTGTGTCATACCAGAGGACATAAGATTTCTGGACAAAATTCAACAAATTGGTACTTTTTGGTTATTATATTTATTAACTTCTGGAGTTTAATTTATAAAAAGACATCTGTAAAATAATGCCAGTGATTATAGATTGCAATTACAGTTATTTATATTTTGCAAATAAAATTCTTAAAGTTTTCCCAATCTTGTTCCAGACAAGTCAAACCAGAGGACATTCACTAGTTTAATAAAATTTGGCAAAAAATATAATTGTTCATTGTATATGTTAACGTCCTGTGCACATAGAGCTTGAAGAGTTTTATTTTCCACAATTTAAATCACAAAAATGTCACTTTCATGGTTTTTATCCCTTCACGTCAACTACCCAAATGCCTTTATTATGAAAAAATGCATTCCCCTGGAAAAACATAAGACCAGCATTTGTTGTCATTTGACTTCAGGTAAGCGAAGTTTAAAAATGCATGTACTTCCTGTTTCTTGAGAGGAAATTCAGTTGTTCTCCGTTGCTATAGTAACGGTAACACAATGTTGTGGAATTCTCTGGTGGCGGACTACCAATCAGCGAGCTGAATCTCCTAGGGTGCGTCCCAATATTCTTCACCCCCACCTCCCTTCCTCCACTCCCCCACTACCACTCCTTTCCTACCCGGAAATATGCAAAGCTGCCTGAACGTTTTGAATGCAAGTATTTGCACGTACAGTATACAATGTACCTGGACATTGTGGTTTGTGTCGAGTATATTGATGTGTTGAGAATACATCAATCCCCTTCCCCATCTATTAATATGTAACCATTAATACGTAATTAAGATGTAATCAGCAACATCAGATTAAAACACAAAGATCCGTTTCCGGGGCACGGAGTTGAGGAGGTGGTAGTGGAGGAGCAAAGGTTGCTACTTTTCGACTATTGGGATGCACCCCTAGCATTCGATGCTGTTTGAACACGTTAAACTGACCAGTGCTTGTGATGACCCAGGAAGTGCCTGAAATGACCCAGGAAGAGCTTGGGATGACGCAGGAAGACCTTAGGATAATGAATCCATGGTTGAAAGCAGTCTCTGTAGGCTCATGAGAATACATCAATCCCCTTCCCCATCTATTACCCCCACACCCCTACCCTCTCTCTCTCTCTTACCTGTAATTGTATTTAATGCCCTTCTAATTAGCTCAACAGGCAGTAATTCTGTTAAGTCAAAGTTGAGTGGTTTTAAAGAGGACTGAGCAGTGGTGGGACCAGTCCCTCTTCTGCGCTGGGAGTCTGAGGGGGGGTGTGGGGAGGGAGGGGGCAGGAGGGGGCAGGAGGGGGCAGTTGCTCTGTGACTGCGCGTCACACGCCAGGCAGGATCGCTGATCTGGGTGATTAATCACAGTCGTGGCGGTGCTGTTCGGTGATTCATGGGCTGCGTCAGAACCGCTTTCCCCCCCTCTCCCCACCCCTTCCCCCCCCTCCCCCCCAGCACCTCGACCCGCTACACATACTGGAACCACCCGATTAATCACAAAACACGACAAGCACCGTACACACCTGCACTCACCTTTCACCTTTCACACACAAGGGGTCAAAGCAGAACATGCCATCACACACACACATGCATATGCACACACACTCTCACACACACACGCATATGCACACACACTCTCACACACACACGCATATGCACACACACTCTCACACACACACACGCATATGCACACACACTCACACACACACACGCATATGCACACACACTTTCACACACACGCATATGCACACACACTCTCACACACACGCATATGCACACACACTCTCACACACACACGCATATGCACACACACTCTCACACACACGCATATGCACACACACTCTCACACACACACGCATATGCACACACACTCTCACACACACACGCATATGCACACACACTCTCACACACACACGCATATGCACACACACTCACACACACACACGCATATGCACACACACTTTCACACACACGCATATGCACACACACTCTCACACACACGCATATGCACACACACTCTCACACACACACGCATATGCACACACACTCTCACACACACGCATATGCACACACACTCTCACACACATGCATATGCACACACACTCTCACACACATGCATATGCACACACACTCACACACACGCATATGCAAACACACTCTCACACACACGCATATGCAAACACACTCTCACACACACGCATATGCACACCCACTCTCACACACATGCATATGCACACACACTCTCACACACATGCATATGCACACACACTCTCACACACATGCATATGCACACACTCTCACACACACGCATATGCACACACACTCTCACACACATGCATATGCACACACACTCTCACACACATGCATATGCACACACACTCTCACACACACGCATATGCAAACACACTCTCACACACATGCATATGCACACACACTCTCACACACATGCATATGCACACACACTCTCACACACATGCATATGCACACACACTCTCACACACACGCATATGCACACACACTCTCACACACACGCTGTTCAAATGGATAATATGTAAATAAAAATGATTTAAAAAGTTGTGTAAGTCGCTCTGGATAAGAGTGTTTGCTAAATGCCTGTAATGTAATGTAATGTAATGCTGTCACTTCAATTTCCATTAATATAGCAACTTAAACTGTTAAACTAACTAATCTTAACTAGAGTCATTCTATGTATTCTAGCTTAGGGACCAATGGGGAAAGAGAGAGACAGAGAGAGAAAGAGAGAGAGACAGAGAGAGTGAGAGATGGGGGGGAGGAGAAGAGAAATCTCTCAGTCAGCTGTTTCCATGGTGTCACGGGAAAAGTGAGTTAGACAGGATGAATAATTTATTTTCCACTTTGTCCACTTTACACACACACACACACACACACACACACACACACACACACACACACACACACACACACACACACACACGCACACACGAAACACACACACACGCACACACACACGAAACACACATGCACACACACAAAAACTCACACACACACACACACACACACACACACACACACACACACACACACACATACACATGCAGAAAAACACAAACAAAAAACACACAGACACACATTTCATTTGTTCCTCAGATCTGTCCTAGATCCAGTTTAATTCACATTTAAATACTTCAGCTCTAAACTCAACCAGTTACTGTTCACCATTCACATTTAAATACTTCAGCTCTAAACTCAACCAGTTACTGTTCACCATTCACATTTAAATAATTCAGCTCGAAACTCAACTAGTTACTGTTCACCATTCACATTTAAATAATTCAGCTCTATACTCAACTAGTTACTGTTCACCATTCACATTTAAATAATTCAGCTCTATACTCAAACAGTTACTGTTCACCATTCACATTTAAATAATTCAGCTCTATACTCAACCAGATACTGTTCACCATTCACATTTAAATAATTCAGCTCTAAACTCAACTAGTTACTGTTCACCATTCACATTTAAATAATTCAGCTCTATACTCAACTAGTTACTGTTCACCATTCACATTTAAATAATTCAGCTCTAAACTCAACCATTTACTGTTCACCATTCACATTTAAATAATTCAGGTCTAAACTCAACCAGTTACTGTTCACCATTCACATTTAAATAACTCAGCTCTAAACTCAACCAGCTACTGTTCACCATTCACATTTACATAATTCAGCTCTATACTCAACTAGTTACTGTTCACCATTCACATTTAAATAATTTAGCTCTATACTCAATCAGTTACTGTTCACCATTCACATTTAAATAATTCAGCTCTATACTCAACTAGTTACTGTTCACCATTCACATTTAAATAATTTAGCTCTATACTCAACCAGTTACTGTTCACCATTCACATTTAAATAATTCAGCTCTATACTCAACTAGTTACTGTTCACCATTCACATTTAAATAATTTAGCTCTATACTCAATCAGTTACTGTTCACCATTCACATTTAAATAATTCCGCTCTAAACTCAACCAGTTACTGTTCACCATTCACATTTAAATAATTCAGCTCTATACTCAACCAGTTACTGTTCACCATTCAAATTTAAATAATTCAGCTCTAAACTTAACCAGTTACTGTTCACCATTCACATTTAAATAATTCAGCTCTATACTCAACCAGTTACTGTTCACCATTCACATTTAAATAATTCAGCTCTATACTCAACCAGTTACTGTTCACCATTCACATTTAAATAATTCAGCTCTATGCTATAACTGTGCTCCCATACACCACCATTGCAGTGCCTGTGTATGATCAGAAGGATAATAATCATTCTTCATTTAGTAGCCTTGAAAACACTGCTTTCCTTCATGATGTCACCAAGTAAGGCTTTCTGTTCATGAGTCCTGCACTGTGAGTCCTGCACCGTGGAAGATGCTTCTAGTCCTTTAATTTGCACCAGAAAGAAACAATAAAATAATGATCTCATTGCAAAGCCTCATCTGCTGTAACATAACATTACAACAAAACAACATTCAACAACATTAAACAACATTCCCATAACACTCACTGCAACACCCACCCAGCACCAACCCCTCCCCGCACCTAGCCCCGCCTTTCCCCATGCTGCTGCTGCTGTTGCTAGGACACAGACCAACCCCCCCCCCCCCCCGAACCTTTCTCCTGCTGCTGTTGCTAGGACACAGAAATTCCTTCTCTTTTCGATGAGACGTGTGACCGTTGGTTGACCCCTCATTCTCCCAATCATCATTACACACACACACACACACACACACACACACACATACACATGCACACACACATACACACATGTACACATACACACATGCTCACACACACTCACATACACACTCACATGCACACACTAACACTCTCACACCCATCTTTGCCTCTGTAATAAAGGATATTTATGGGGTCTAATGGTGCGAAGCTCTCTCTCTCCCAAACCCTCAACACAAACACCATGACAACGGTTTCAATAAGAATGCTCTCAAACATAATAGTTCCTAAAATACGCACTCTCAAACATAACAGTTCCTAAAATACGCACTCTCAAACATAACCGTGGCTTAACTCAACTCTTTACCATGCTCTTCTGCTAGTAGAAAAAAATCACACAGAGAAGTGAATTTGACAGCAATGTCACACCAAATTTCCCACTTATACAATATATAATATATAGTATTTTCATTTGGCGATACACCTTTCGCAAAGTAATCTCACAAGTGAAATCAGAACACAAATCATAGATTAAATACTCTGTAAAAATGACAACATCATCACTTTAAAAATAAATGTTATTTTCAGAATGAAACCTGCAGGGTTTAGCTACACAGTAACTTCACAGCAAAATGTCCAGTGTTAATTCAACTCTAACAGTGTTCACTAAACTCTAGCAGTGTACATATGAGCCTGCTCTGGCCAGATTAGGCTCATATGTACACTGTTAGAGTTGAATTAACACTGGACATTTTACTGTTTAAGTTTACAGGTACAGGTAAGGTTACAGTGAGCTTCCTCAGTACAGGAAGGCCATTAGCCCAAATGCAAACACTTGCCCCTATCCAGGAGTGGAGAGTTCTTTCCACCACTGGGGAGCTAGGGTGGAGAAGCTCCAGAGTCGGGACGAACGAGAGCTGTTGACACAAATGCTTCCGATTGGTCAGGCACGTCCCCAAAAGTTCATACTGGCACACAGACACAACATTTCATAATAATCATAATAATCACAAACAAAAACATATTTAATCAATGAAAGCAGCCACAGACAGCCCTCATTCTATTCATTTATTAATGTTTAGAATCAGACAGGACTGACCTGATTACAAAATCATAATTCACTAAACCATACTCATGACAGTACTGACTGACACTGCTCAGGTTTCACATCTCAACTGGGGTTTTATCCCAGATAAATAACGGATCATCAAAAATCTGTTTAAAAACCTGGCCAATTGTCAACAATATACTTTCCAGCATCACCTAATTAATCACCCTTTTTTTCCATAAACATTACTCTGGAAAACTGGATAAATTTCATGATTAATAAAAAAAAAAAGATCTCGCTGGAATAACCCAGTGTGAGATTCTCTGGACTGGCTCTGAATGCGTTTCTCAGGTCCTTCTCATGTGCACCTCAGGGCATAAATGAGCAGGTTACAATGCTCTGATCAGAATAAAGCATTATAATTAAAAAAATAAGTGTCATCTATGATAATTAGTATGGCCAAATAAAGAAGCAAAAATCCATCCCCGTAAAAAAAACAACACATTTTTGGAAGGCTTCATGTCAGTTTTTGAAGACATGCTGCAGTACCAGCTGAGAGATGCAGGGGGCAGTAGCAGCCACATGCTGAAGTGCTCAGTCGCTGCTGCTGAGCTAAACTGAGAGCTGCAGGGCTGTGAGCCTCTCTCTCTCTCTCTCTCTCTCTCTCTAAATATAGCAAGAGAATAATTTTCTATGAATATAGTATACTTTAAACCCCTGTATAATATACTTACTTCTGGGGTTTTTCTGAGTATATTCAGGAGCATACTTTTCAAGAAGTATGCAAACATTTGCATACACAGTACACAGGAAACAAGACACAGTGGATAGGGCTCTGATTCAGACACTGTACACAGGAAACAGGAGACCGGACGCAGTAGATAGGGCTCTGATTCGGACACAGTACACAGTACACAGGAAACAGGAAGCAGTAGATAGGGCTCTGATTCAGACACAGTACACAGGAGACAGGACGCAGTAGATAGGGCTCTGATTCGGACACAGTACACAGTACCCAGGAAACAGGACGCAGTAGATAGGGCTCTGATTCAGACACAGTACACAGGAGACAGGACGCAGTAGATAGGGCTCTGATTCAGACACAGTAGACAGTACACAGGAGACAGGACGCAGTAGATAGGGCTCTGATTCGGACACAGTACACAGTACATAGGAGACAGGACGCAGTAGATAGGGCTCTGATTCGGACACAGTACACAGTACACAGGAAACAGGATGCAGTAGATAGGGCTCTGATTCAGACACAGTACACAGTACATAGGGGACAGGACGCAGTAGATAGGGCTCTGATTCGGACACAGTACACAGGAGACAGGACGCAGTAGATAGGGCTCTGATTCGGACATAGTACACAGTACACAGGACGCAGTAGATAGGGCTCTGATTCGGACACAGTACGCAGGAGACAGGACACAGTAGATAGGGCTCTGATTCAGACACAGCCTCTCTCTGTCTCTCTGTACAGGCTAACAGCACCTCACATTTCAACCCAGCGACACACAGCTGTGGGTCTGCCATTCTCAGACACTCCTGCACACACTCACACATGTGCACGCATTCACGTACACACTCACTCACACACACGCACTCAAACACGCACTCACACACATGCACACACACACACACACACACACACACACCACACACACTCAGGCACGCACTCAGACATGCACTCACACACACACATTCACACACGTGCATGCATTCACGTACACATTCACTCACACACACGCACTGAGGCACACACACATGCAATCACACTTGCACAGAAACTAGCTGCTACATTACGGGAAGGATGTGCTTTGTCTTATCTGTTCTGTAGTTACTTCGGTGACCTTTCTGTATGCATTCATTGTATGTCGCTTTGGATGAAAGCGTCTGCTAAATGACTAATGTAATGTAATGTAATGTAATGTAACCTGTATCAGTGTAATTTAATGTAAAAATGAAACAAACTCACACACTGCATTATTTGCATTACCTGTGAATATTGTCTGAAAAAGCAACCAGACTAAGTATTATCTTGATTTGCTCCGTCAGACCCCTGGTGTGGGTGAGTGTTACCATGGTAAATCACAGCATTACCAATCAAATTTCCATACACCGAGGGTCCCGGGTAAGGCCTGTCAAACTCCGCGTCCCAATCAGAAATGGCGCTTGCTTGTTGCCGGTTGGTCGCTGTCAGGTCAAACGGAGGTCACGGCAGGATGTTGCTAACCTCCCGTTGTTCCAGCCCAGGAACAATGAACCTGCGGTTGCCGGGGAAACGGGTGCTAAAAAGCACGGATGTTCCAGCCTGGAGGGCCTAGAGGTTCCTGCAGGGAGGGGGGATTTTTTAAATTAGCGGCTTTTAATTACTGACCCAATAGGCTGGTCTGAGTAATTCAGTGTGGTGCAGCTGATGAACAATGGATGTAATTATACGGACATCAGGCCAGGCTTGTATGAAATCAATAAACCCGTCCTGGCCATTATGTCAGCAAACAAGGAACAGACAGGAAGGGGAAAATACACAAAAATGCATCATTTCTACAGAATATGAAATACCTCCCAAATAAATTCATCTATAAGCTACAATTGGTGGAGTAGACTGCTTTACAGGTGGCAAAGAGGAATCTTTATGACATATTGAACATACATGCAATTACATACAGCATACCTACATATGAAAACCATAAATGCAATTACATACAGCATACCTACATATTAAACACGTACATGCAAATACATACATTATACCTACATATGAAACACATACATGCAAATCATAAAAAATACATACAGCAAACCTGCCATCCCTGGCATCCATCGGCTCCCCAGAAAGCACGTCACACGGCAAGAGAAAACCTTCCAAAAAAATAAAAGTGAAAAAAAGCCAGTTTAGGTGTGACCTGGTGGTGAAGATGGGATGATTCACCATGGCAACCGGATGCTGGGTGGTGATGTATGTGGTATCCATGGTAACCAGGGTACCCTCGCCCCTCAAGTGAACCCTGAGTAGCGACAGATGGATGCATGGATGAGAGGGGGGGTTGCACCCGGTGATAGGCACAGGGGCGTACCACTGAACCAATCAGAGGTTTAGCTCAGCTCAGGAGAGAGACAGGTCACTGTCCATCCCAAATTCTGTACAAAAGCATGTGCTGTAAGTCTATAACACAAACCCTACATTCGTACAAGAGCATGTGCTGTAAGTCTATAACACAAACCCTACATTCGTACAAAAGCACACGTTGTAAGTCTATAACACAAACCCTACATTCGTACAAGAGCATGTGCTGTAAGTCTATAACACAAACCCTACATTCGTACAAAAGCATGTGCTGTAAGTCTATAACACAAACCCTACATTCGTACAAAAGCACACGTTGTAAGTCTATAATACAAACCCTACATTTGTACAAGAGCATGTGCTGTAAGTCTATAACACAAACCCTACATTCGTACAAGAGCATGTGCTGTAAGTCTATAACACAAACCCTACATTCGTACAAGAGCATGTGCTGTAAGTCTATAACACAAACCCTACATTCGTACAAGAGCATGTGCTGTAAGTCTATAGCACATATCCTTAGTCGTGTATATGACAGGATAGCGAGTTGTTGCACAAGAAAATTTTTTTTTTTTAATATTGACAACTTTTAAGGGGAATTTAAATGGGCACTGAAATGTGTTTCAAATTGAAAGTGCCTGGCTCTCATACACGCACACAAACACACACACACACACACACACACACACACACACACACACACACACACACACACACACACACACACACACACAAATATACACACACACACACACACACACACACACATACAGAGACACACTCAAGGTCACTTTACCTGTGCTACAATATAAATCTGTAATCATAATATTTTGATGCCATTTGGATTTCATTCCTGACCAAAATAGCGGGGCTGTTGCGTACTTTAGCTGGCGGGTGAGGGGAGTTAAAATGCGGACGCGTGTTTGTTTTCGGCTACATGGCTGGTTTGACTTTGGCAGCTAGACCAATTGGCATTGTGTCCTCGCCGCCATGCGATAAATATTTTTATTATCCGCTTGCATTCGATGGCCACCCGATGATATTTACACAGTACACCAAGCACAGCAAAACAAACGGACTGAGGTCATTCACTGCATGTCATTCACCGTCCTGGCCTCTAGGGGCGCTGCTGCTCAGCAGGCCGCTCTGCCGTGGAGCGCGAGACAGGCGAGAGCCCCACGGCAGATGTTCACCATGGAAACGGACAGAGAAACACTTCTCCGCTTTTGTTCACTAAAACTGTTTTAGTTGGCAGATCTTATTCACTGTCCAAAACGATTAAAAAGCACACAGAACGTTTCATAATCAACTATAAATAGTCGCTTGGCCATGGGCTATGCTTGTAACGTTAGATAATAACCAACTAAAACTTTTTGTGATTAATCTAGCCCAACATGAACTAAAAGTTATAAAGAAAATATGTAAGGTTCAGTCACAGACCTTGTGTGAAGTTTAATGTAGAATATTTAGGGAAATACTTATCAATAGATACAAGCTTATAATTTTGAGATGGAAAATAATACGCCTATACCTCTATATATACCTCTATACCTGATTTTTTTTCGTTTTGTTTTCCACAGGAACCATAGAAACCAACGGCACGAGGACAGGTTGTGTGCTACATTAATCTCGCGCCCTGCCAAATTAAACGTTAGTGCAACGTTACCATATCCATCTCTGCCCGGTTGGCTCTGCTTCTGTTGCGGGCACGGTAATCCATATTGTTGGAGTGCTTTCCATAAATCACGGTAAACCGTCCTCGTTTCGGCTGCCGTCTCTTGGCCGCGCCGCTGTCTCGGGCAGAAAACGGTATTTAAAGTGACAGACGCCGTCGAGGGAGTGGAGCCACTGAATAAACTACTAACATCGTCACTAATAATGCTGTAATGAAGTAAATTATCTCAGTAACAAATGTACTGGGCTCCGGGGGGTGATTTCAGTGATACAGTTAAGGGCAAATGGAAACGGATATTATCCACAAATGTCAGCGCAGGCCAGTGAATTGGAAATCCGTTAACGACACGCTGTGTGATAAATTTTCAAACGCTGTGCCTGGTGTGGCTGTCCCTGGTCCTGCTCACACCATCAAACCCTCAAAGTGACAATTCGGCAACTTGGCAACTTGGAGAAGCTTCGCTGTAGAGTGTCAAGACAATATATCTCTCTCTCCTTTTCTCTCGCAATCTCTCCCTCTCTGACTCCTTCCCTGAATGATCTGTGAAATTCAAACTCCGTTTCAGCTGTAGCCCATTTCCAAAGCAATTACGTTATAGGCAAAAGTAATAAAATAAATAATAACAAATAGAAATTACTGAATTATTAACAGTAAGTTAACTGCACCTGTTCACACAGCAAACACTTTCCATAATAATTCATTTTAGGACAATATGAGTCTTATCTTAAATTGGGACAGAAGAATTCACTATGTTTCATTTAAATACTAAAGATGAGACGGAACCTCATAAAAATAAAAAAAAAATCTTCAGACAATGATTACACCACACAGTCCAACCAGACCTCCCTTCATCGGGGTGGGGGGGGATCTCTGTGGAAAACATCAGTGTGACAGTCCCCCAGAATACCATGGGGGGGGGGGGGGGGGGGCGATGGACCCGATCAGTCAGCGTCGATCGGTTTTCTGTGACAGGCCAATCAAACACCTGCCCTCAGAGGCCACGCCCCCTCGCTCTGGTGACCTTTTCCTGCTGATAATCCGGCCCAAAATGCCCTAATTACCGCCAGCCTCTATAATCCATACCCCCTGATCGGCCTGTCAGAGACCCGTGCCGTGTGTGTGACCTTATCGACCTGCGCGTAACCACAGCAACCCTAATTATAATATCATCACTTTCACACACAGACTCCAGGCCCGCCCTCGCCAGGCACACACAGATTAACGCTTGCAACAGGTTCCCCCTCCCTAAAAAGGGGGCATAATCGCTCTCTGATCTCTGGATATCTGAGGTAAAAATGCTTGTGGAAAATACCCTGCAGGGGGAGAGCCAATCAGCACTTAGAAAGAGGCATCATGTGACAAGCTAAGAGCTTAAAGAAGCACACTGTCCTCATCAGCTCATTTATCCTCATTTCTCCTCATCTATGATGCTGTCAAATGCAAACACATATACACTACTCACAAAAAGTTAGGGATATTTGGCTTTCGGGTGAAATTTATGGAAAATGTAAGTTCACGCTACAGTGATATTATACGTATCATGAAAGTAGGGCATTTAAGTAGAAGCATGCAATGGTGATTTCCTCATCTCAAACAATTTATTGAAACAAAAGCCAACAACAGTGGTGGGTATACCACAACAAAAATGTCAATGTCTCAATAACTTGTCATGTGCCCTTGAGCATCAATTACAGCTTGACAACGACGTCTCATGCTGTTCACAAGTCGACTTATTGTCTGCTGAGGCATGGCATCCCACTCTTCTTGAAGGGCGGCCCTCAGGTCATTGAGGTTCTGGGGTACAGAGTTACGAGCCTCTACATGGTGAGTCAGCTGATCCCATAGGTTTTCTATGGGATTCAGGTCTGGAGAAAGTGCAGGCCACTCCATTTGAGGTACCCCAGTCTCCAGCAGCCTTTCCCTAATGATGCGACCTCGATGAGCTGGAGCATTGTCGTCCATGAAGATGAAATTAGGCCTGTGTTGTTCATGCAGGGGCACAATGACTGGATTAATGATGTTATTCAGGTAGTATGGGCTTGTCACTGTACCATTCACAAAGTGTAGGGCAGTTCTGTATTGACTAGACACACCTGCCCACACTGTAACACCGCCACCACCAAAGGGTCGTCTGGTGACAACAGTGGCTGATGCATAGCGCTCTCCTTGACGTCTCCAACATCGTTGGCGGCCATCATTTCTGCTCAACGTGAATCGACTTTCATCAGAGAACAGCACTGAGGCCCACTGGTCCCTCGTCCAGCGTAAATGCTCCCTGGCCCATGCAAGACGATGACGCCTGTGCCTGGTGGTGTGGTCAGGTACCCTTGCAGGTCGTCTAGCACGCAGACCACGCTGATGTAAACGGTTTCGAATGGTCTGACGTGACACTTGGGTGCCTCTCACCTCCCTTAAATGTGCCTGGAGTTGAGTGGCATTCATCATCTGGTTCCGCAGGGCACTGTTCACAATGAAGCGGTCATCAGTGTGGGATGTGGCCAAAGGACGTCCACTTCTATGCCTTTCTGTGACTCTTCCAGTCTCTCTGTATCTCTGTTGCAACCTGCTGATGACACTCTGTGACACTCTAAGCTCAGTGGCCACTTCCCTCTGAGAACATCCTGTTAGAAGCCTCGCAATGGCGAGGTACTGTTGATCAATTGTTAGGTGTCGTCTTGGTCTCATGATGTCAAAATGTGAACAGCATGATGAAGAGGACTGTTTAAATACCAATTCTAATTGAACTAGGAAATTTATTGGTCGATTCATGGATCAAACACCTGTTGTGAATTTTGCCGTTCAGCTCCTTGTTAGAGAACAGCAAGTTGTGCAAAAAGTACTGAAACATTGAATAGTTGGACATGTGCATTCAAAAGTTTAGAGAAGGTCAAATTAATTTCACCTGTAAAGGTTATAGTGCATTTTAGGTTCATCCTGAAATTTCACCCGAAAGCCGAATATCCCTAACTTTTTGTGAGTAGTGTATATACACAAACACACGCATACACGCATACACGCACACACACACACACACACACACACATACACATACAGAGACACACACACACACAGACACGCACATGCACACACACACACACACACACACACACACACACACACACACACACATACACATACACATACAGAGACACACACACACACACACACACACACACATATACACACACACACACACACACATACACACACACACACACATACACACACACACACACACACACACACACACACACACACACACACACACACACAGGAGAGGACTGTTGTTGGATCACTACCTCGTTCAGACTGTGTGGCCCCCCCACCCTCCCAAAAATCACGAGCATCTCTGGCCAAGCCTCTCACAGCAGGATGTGTGTCTGCCCCGCCCCCCCCAGGGGCCTGCCCCAGGCAGCCAGCACGCTGAGTGAGGTACTGAGAGGATGGGGGTACATTTGGGGGTGCGGCGTATCTGGGGTGAGAACTCTCGCTCCGTCACTCAGCGGTCACGCTCCTGACACTCAAACCCTGGCTGACCTGGTCGTGACTGTGTCCTGCTCTTTAGGAGACGGGAGGGGAGGTGTGTGACCTCTGACCTCACTCTTCAGGACAGGGGAGTGCACTCACACCTCACCCCTACCCCCCCCAAAAAAAGTCTGCATCCCCTGTGTGTGTAAGTGTAAATTTGTGTACATGTATATCAATGCATTTGTATGAATGTGTATGTGTGTGTTTTTATTATCATTTTATTGTAATAATAGACCGTGTCCGAATACGACCCCTGTTCCCTGTCCACTGTCCCCTGTCCACTCAGACCCCTGTCTGCTATGTGTCCTGTCCCCTCACTTTGCAAGCAGTATGCAAAAGAAATCCCGCAAAACTCAAAAGTAGTTAAGAAGTAGTTCGTAATTTCTTTTATTAAAAAATTTTTTATTGAGAATATCAATCAGTTTAAATATGATGATTGTTACAAAGTTTAGATTATGAATGAAGACAGAATTAACAAAAATAAAAAGAAAGACTGCGTCCAAATACTACCCCTACACCCTTTTGAGGGCGCATAATTGAGTCCACTTCGTCAAAAAGCTTTTGAGTGGGCACTTTTTTGTGGGAACCCTGGAGAACGGCCCTTGTAGCCCATTGGGATAAGACGGCCCCGGCTGAGAGAGAACCAGTCCGCCATCGCAGAACTCTGGAAAAGTGCAGTCACAATGGTGACA
>CM056395.1:31691755-31826755 GCA_029718625.1 Synaphobranchus kaupii | reverse complement strand
TGCGTGGCCGCGGGCGATAGGATCGCTTTCAGAGCTTCGGCTCACGAGGCGCGCACTGCAGGAGTTCTGAAAGCCCGCGAGCACAGACACCATTCCGGGAATGTCAAGTAGAACAGGTTTAGAATGTGTCAGTAAAAATATGACGACTGGCATTAAATCAACTCCGATACAGTCTTTTTATTTTTAATCTGACACAGTAGATTGTATCCCTACTGGACTCAAATAAGCTCTGCTGCGGTTGAATTAAGACTGGACATTTTTTTCTAAATTCATCTAGGACTTTATGTCTTATAAATATGATAATCAGGTGACCTTAACGCCATATTAAAACCCTACAAAGACAAGGCAAACTATTGCCCCCACCCTGCGGCCTCCAATCTCCATGCCCCCTGTTAATCTGCCCCAACATGGTGAAAGTGTTTCGGGGCCCCAGGCTGGACGGAGCTGGATTGATGGGGCGTAATTTACATTTTGGTAGAAATGCTTTTATGACCGACTTACAGTTTACACTCATTTTACAGAATTTACAGACTTAGTGTTATAAGCTCAATTCCCTCAGTATTATGCTACACTGCTGCCCCTATAAACATTTCCATCACTGGCATTAATATATATATATATATATACGTATATATATATATATATATATATATATAAAGGGGCTAGTGTCATATCTTTTCATGAGTTCCCTCCAACTCTACCAGGTAAACTCCCTGATAGAACAAAATGGCGACACCCATTTCCCCCTAACTCTGGGGGTCTACTACATTTGTGATGGTCCATTCAAATCAATGAGGATTACTATCTCTTTGACAAATGTGGGAATTTTTTTTATAATAAAAAAGTGAACCACATTCTGTCTTGCAGTACTGAAAAAGTTGTTTAGATCCGACCCCTTGATCAGTTTCCCAGAAATTAATTTAATCCATGCTGATAAACATTCACACAAAAACTTGTAAAGTGGCTTCGGACAGCTCTGGACCTGCGTAAAATGGAATGGGTCTGAAATTGTCATTTAGGGTAGTTGTAGTCTACGACTTCCTGTGAGCGATTACATTCCTTCCTGATCGAATATGACATTAAGTTATGTTTGTGGGGGGGGAAACGTTTAGGTATTGTACAAATGCGTGTATTAATTGGTTTGATATCTACCATACATTACGAAATTCTGAAGTTTTTGCGCCCTGGGCTACAATAGATAAATGGGCCTATGTATGCTATACTTCAACATACCAAATTGTTGGTTGATTTATAATAATTTATAATTGCTGTTGTTAGTTGTATTGTGTGTTCATGGGTATGAACTTTTATAACATACGATTTGACAGAGGCCTTCAATATTTCAATATGAAACTTTAAGCCCCAATTTTTTTAAACAGAACTACAGAACTTCAATTTTGTTGCAATTAAATATGAAGGTAATTTTACTTCCGCAAAAAAATCAGCCCAGATAAATATTCATTAAACATTTTAATAATTCCAAACAAAAACTGTTTTGTTCAATTAAAACACATAGCCAGTTCACGCTCCTATTTGTATATGTGTTTAAACTTGAATATTGTATTTTTAAGCCTATAATTATGTTCAATATAATTACAAAAAGTTTTCTCAATAAAGAAAATAATAATAATAACAATAATAATAATAATATTGGTCTTTTGTTGACCGAAACAAGTTAATGCAATTTCTACCAATGTCCCTTTCTAAGACGCATATACACATTATGTTAAATGTTTTGGCGACGATTTCAGCTTTTCGCAAAAATTTGAAAGTCAGTTGGGTCCCAAGTATAGTTTTTATGCTATACTGTATATTTCAATCTGGGGTGCATTTCGAACGAAAAGCCGAACCTGACGCGTCTGAATTGCGTAATTGGACCCCGCTCTCTGGTAACGTTTGCATGTTAGAAGAAAACATAATAATTTCTCCAGTGGTCAGTTTTAATGAAAAGATTCGACTATTTACCCTTCTTCTCTCGCCTACACGAGAGAACAGGCCCAGCACCAATCAGCGCTCGTACATCCAATCAGCGCAGTTTAATGCATTCAGAACCGTAGGTGACCTGGTGCTTAGAATTCACTTGTCTGGTCAGAAGATGTGACATCCATTTCAACATATCTAAAACTACAGATCAGTATCGTATGAAATGTGAGACTCTGGATCCCTCTGCACGTAACGGACAGTTTGCAGCGGGTACAGGGTGAACTTGTGTTTTGGTTTGGATGCTATGGCAACAAATTCTCTGAGTGACCGCAGGGTGACCCGGCACGGGGTCGAGGGGGTCAGGGTCTGTTTCTAATCCAATCACCTTGGTCCTGTTGTGCCGAGAGTTGCGACTCATTCGCCATTGAGGGGATCTAACAGACAATTGATCTCTGTAGTGAAAGCCAATATAACCACCAAGACTACTTCCACGAAGGCTTCATCTGTGAATCAGTTTATTTATTTATTCATTTATTTATTTTAAAGGCTTTCATTTAGGACAAAAAAAAACAAACAAGTGAACATGTTACTACAAATATACAATTATTATCAAGAGTTACAGTTGAGGTCCGCGTGATCATGCTTTAATTCCTTCTTTTGGAATTTTAAGACAAATATGCAGCAAGCACAAGATAATATGTACCTAATATTGTATTCAACGGTCCGTTGACTTTTCCAGTTCATTATTTATCATTACAACAGAAGCGGAGCCGAATCGACTTAAATTGAATACGTTTTAATCAGTATCCAGTTATTTTAAAGCGTCTTAAGCGCAATTACGAAAATTATTTATAATAGGCAGCTTCATTCAGTATATAGCTATATTTATTGTTGTTGTTGTTTTTATTATTAATAATAATAATAATAATAATAATAATAATAATAATAATAATAATAATAATAATAATAATAATAATAATAAAAATAGTAAATGTTATTTTGATTAGAGGATATTTCCTACAAAACATCAAAACATGTAGGAAGAGATGCAATTACAGAAGCCGTAGATTGCTCGTTTTAAATTCACATATCAAGACATTCCTACAAATAAGTTTTATAACATTATATTGGGTCTAGCAGACCCGTAACAGGTTTATGTTAGACATGCGTTGGTTCCACATACAGCGCGTGGCTAATTTCTGTTTAACATCAGCCGCTTCGCACCGTAGATCCACAGAAACAAATAAATGTTTCCCACTCAAAGATAAATATATAGTGGTATTTTATGTTAAAATATAATAAGTATGATACTAATCTATGATATGACATCTGCACTTATATGCTTCAGTTTTGCAACGTGAAAATACACACGTATTTTTATAGGACCCACTGCTGACAGGAGAAAAATTTTAATTATTAAAATCTTCTTGCAAGTCCATAAAAACGGCGCAACCAGGATATCACCCACACTACCAAGCATGCAAGCTAAGATTGTCTCTCTGGTGCAGAAATTATATTTGCAGTGCAGTAGTCTGTCATATTAAAGCAAGTAGGCCAAAGCGTTTAAAATCACTAAAAATATTCATCATAAAGGCGCAGAAGCAGCGAGGAACGACGCCCGTGGAGTATGAAACTGAAGTAGGAGCTGCAGAAAGGTTTTATTTTAAAATTCGTTGTGTGAGCTTTTCCACAATCTGGGCAGCTAAATTTCTAGTAAAATGAAACTCTGATTTCATATGTTTTTTTTTTTGGTCTAGTTGTACATTTTTCTTTTGGGTACGATTATAATAGCCTACAAATTCGACATATTGCTTCCCTGACCTCACGCGGCTCCATCACGGCAGGACTTTGGAACCGTTTTCCACTTTCCTCTGCGTTTGAAAGCGAGGTAATGTGTAATAGTTGTGGTCTTTATGAAGTTCGAAATCTATTCCGACGCGGCATTCAACACAGATATAGGGATATATAGGCTAGCAGCGTCATAAAAATAAATAAATAAAACGAGCAAATGAGCACCCATTGTGTTCAAACTACTGCGTGCTCCATTAGAGCGAGAATACATTCATGAACTGCGCATCTCATTCTGTAAACATATATATCAAAATACTTTGGAAGCTACATTGCTGAAGTTAACTCAACGGTATTTAGAAAAGTATGTAAACGCTAAAAACAATGAATGTGCCTGCAGTTTGAAAACCAGACTCTAACACCATTAAATTATGGCATATAATTCATACCATAAATGTACAGATAGTTACCCTTCTGGAAAAAGCATATACTGCAGTATATTGTAGGCTAAATATATCAAAATTATCTTCACAATATATTTAAAATATACTGCAGCATATTACATTTCCATAAGGGCATAGGCAATATTAAGCATATTTAAACTAACAAAATATACTGAAATCTTAACTTTTTGTTTTAACTGTCCAAGAACAGTTAAAGTGCAGCCTCCTGAGCGGTTCTTTGCAAAACACAAAAGATTTTCCCCACAAAAGATTTAACATTATTCCAATGCGCGAGACCAATGCGCTACGTGTCAAGCAGGAAAGTAACACATAGGCTACATCCAAGAGAACACCAGAACTAAAAGCTCAAAATGTTTTTCTACTTATTTAAACTCTAAAGCAGTGCCCACCCAGACTAACGTATATATTTAAACTCTAAAGCAGTGCCCACCCAGACTAACGTATAAGAAAAGAGAAGCGAGCTCTCCGGTTCAAAAGAAAAAACAAACGCCATATCCAACACAACGTAACACAGAGACCACACAAAAATATCAGCGAAAACACAGTACGAAGAAAGTATTGCCAACCTGGCTATTCCGCGCATGGTTTCTATAATACGCGGCTCCAAAAGCCTTCAGATATTAAAAATAGAAATACCTCAGTCCTCCGTTTCTTTTAATGTTATAGGCCTCTGAAAACCAAGTATGTTTTGTAGAAAATATGGCAAACAATATATACTTACACGGACGTTCAACTTATTTCCTCCGTCTCAGATCCGGGGAATAAGTGGTTGGACCGCGCGGCCTGCACAATTACCTCTCGCGCAGGTGGATTCAAGGTAAAGTTGAACACACATCATCAATCACTAGTCAATTCCAGCGGGGCCGCACGCGCAAAGAAAGATCAAAAACAACGGCAATGATAAGACAAGACATGTAATTCAATCCCGCGTCTTTGCCTCGAATGAACGCGCCAAATAAAGGAGAATGCTGTGCAAGTTTCAGAAGTTAAACACTTCCTCAAATTTGGTATGCAAAGTTAGCTAGAAATTTCAAGGATGCTTGGAATGAATTCTATCCAAGGTTTACGCTGAGTGGAAAAATAGGAAAGCCATTAACCCTGACCCGGATGTGATCCATTAGGAATGTGGCACATAGAGTGAATCTAGTACAGTTTATCATTTAACGCTAATTCAAACCAGTAGAGATGAGTTAACGCTGTATAACCTAAACAGCCCACACTGATGAAGCACTTCTCTTATAATTTACCCAATTTATTATTCAGCTTGAAATAACGCAAATGGACTCAAGTTGTGTGAGTAATAAAATCTAGATTAGTATCACATTAAAAAAAAGTTTTTTTGCTCTACGGTGGCGAGGTGCACAGCGCTATCATCATTCACTGCTCTGACAGTGAGTAGGCCTACGTTTCCTCCAAACAGTGGCTCTTTATGACGTCAGAAGGACACAGTACGTGTCCGTACCCAAGACCGCGGGGTTGCGCATAAGGACCTGCATGAGAATCCAAAACAGCCCATAATTCACCTATACTACCTTCAATGAAAGATATTTGTTTCATTTACTGTACTAGAAACAACTGGGAACGAGCACAGCATTGCTACGATCATGTATGCACCTGAGAAATGCTTCATCTGCAGTTTTAAACTTTTGTAAATGTTGAATACAAACTACGGGGCTAGTTATTCAAATTGCATTTAGCCCATTAATAAGACAAAAGAGTGCATGCCTACTTAGACTTGACTAATGCCACCATGCACACCCCTATGAACCCGCTGAAATTCTCACAGCAAAGAGATAAGAATACGCTGCGCTTTCCTCCTCTATCACGACGTCGCGAGCCTTTCAATATTTACTCTCAATATTTGCTCAGTGGTATTGATCCATACAAATGTTTTCCTTCCAAAAGAAGCGTCTCGACAAGGCTGTCAGTCTGAATGATGCAGATCCACGCGATCATTTCCTCCGAAGGGATCAAAAGAAAACCACGTGGTCTCCTCCGGCCTCTGCAGGTTTAACCGGACGCACCGTAGCCGTATTTCTGTCTTCAGTCACTGTATCAAATGACAGGGACGCGTGACTGATTTACCCACAGCCTTTTCATCACAATAGGCTGCATTAAGCAGACGCCCTTCGCCAGACCATCTTCCAATGAAAGATATGTATTCATATAGGTGTAATACAGCTCATTGCCGCATAGCTAAAGCTTATTTATGTTGTCTGTATGCAGGCCTACACAGTCAACATACGTTTTTAAAGAGTTAAGTCGTAGCTGCGACTCTGAAAGTTAGGCCAAATCAATCTAACCACAGTAGGCTTGATCCTATATCAGTGCCTTTATTATGACTTCTGAGTCTGACTTAATATTTTAGGTTTCAGGAATCCTAGCAACCACTTGTGCGAGTTAGTCAAGTGTAGGCTAGTAACTGCTTATACAGTAGCCTAGGTTATTTGTTTGTAAAAGTGAAAAACACACCTCTTAGACACACCTGTTTATGTGGCCAGGGAATATGCCAAGAAATCAAACATCCTCAACTTCCTTGCATTCAGTCCTGTCGGTTATAAAATGTGCGCATATAAAATGTCATCGGTCATTTGATTTATTTGTTTCGGTTGTATTTCGTCCTCCTACACCCCGGCTCGAAGTGAGGTATTATCCACTAGCCCGGTTTAATAGGTTAATGGTCAGTTATAGATTATTACCTAGAGATTGAATGGCAAACGGAATGCTGCTATATTGCGATACATTGAATAAGCATTGTGCAAGTTTATATGTTGGATTGAAACTAACGGAGATTAAGAGTGAGACACAAACGAAAGCATACAGCATTATGTTATAGAAGCAAAAGTGCGATTTAATACATACATTGACCCGTAAGCACCGCTCTAAAGGGGAAAAAACAAACGTGTTGCGTTCATTTAGACAATAACAGGGGTGATTTTCCCTTATAACTGATACAACTCAGTGTCAAATGCAGCACATGGAAGCGTTGTGCGTCATGCAAACTTTACACAAACACTCATCAGGACACAAGACACTATCGTGACGCCATTAACTCAACCAGGTAAGAATTGCTAGGTATTTAAAGAATGTTCCAGCACAGGTTGGAGATGGAACCGTGCTGATTTGAACTCAAACTATTCAGAAAGCAACGCGTTGCAGTGTAATCTTCGGCACAGCACAGTAGGCTATGGGCTAGATAACTTTACAGTCGGCGAGGTATCTGTTCTCGTGCGCAGTTTGAGTGCACCCAGCCCGTCACCAATGCATGGTGGTGCAAACTGCAGCATGTTTCAGCATCACGAGATGTCCCAGCTTCTTCTTGTAAAAGAAAAAGTAAAATGTTCAGACCCCGTAGGCTTATTGGCAACACTTGGTTAATTATCACACATTTCACAACACGCTTTTAATTAAAATGGTTCAGGTTGCATTTTTAGCACACTGGAAGTGCTCGAATAGTGCATTTCTTTGGGTATTTCCTTGTGAGTTGCTCGTGATAATTGTTTATCGTGTAATAATATACCAAATTTACCAAATTATCTGACAAACGTAGAATATATTTTTAAAATATGATTATCTCCGCATTCCTGATTGTATTATGCTTTTGTGAGGATTTGTTTAAATTGGTGGTTTTAGACAGGCAGTGATGCACGTGCGATCTAGGTAGAGATATAGGGATCAGCTGTAGAGGATCCTGTGGACGAAGCTGGAGACGGCGCGGACTTGGCAGAAAGCGCCTTTTGAGAGACGTCTTCTGCCTTCTCCTCGGTCTCCGCGAGACCTGACGGGCATCGGGGCAGCTGTCCGTCCTTCTCGCGCTTTTTCTGCTTCATCCTGCGGTTCTGGAACCATATTTTCACCTGAGTCTCGTTGAGGTTCAGCACCGCTGCGATCTCCACGCGCCTGGCGCGGGTCAGGTACTTGTTGAAGTGGAACTCCTTCTCGAGTTCCGTCAGCTGCTTTGTGGTGAAGTTGGTCCTGACCGTGTTGGGCTGGCCACAGAAGCCGTATTCACCGACTCTGCCTGCCGGAGGAAAGACGAGCTGTCATGGTGTCTGGCTGAGGCAGTGCAGTTTTCAACAGTATTACCAGGGGGGAAAGGACGCTGCTGATAATGACATGACTACAGGCTACAACCTGGATCATCCTGTATAGAGCACATATTCCGCAGAATTAGAGTTGCACTAAGTAAAGAGAAAAAAAAGTTTTTATCCCCTTGCCCGCGTGACACTCACCAGTCTTGGGAGGGTTTCTTTTGACCTTCATCCAGTCGAAGGTCTGCGCCGGAGGGGAGCACGCGGACAGCGGCGAGCAGCACGAGTTGCGGCGCGAAACCTGCAGAGGCGACAGGGGGCCCGCGCATCCTGCGAAGGGCAGGTTCGGCTGCTCGTGCCCATATGCCGCCTGAGTGTACTGGAGTTGGTCCAGCGATGCTCCACCGCAGCCCTGTCGATGCTGCACGGCGGCCGACGAAATGTTCCCAGAGTAAACTATAGAGCCGCACGGTGGATACCCGGCACTGGAGTCCAAGTCTTGATTCAGTGCGTAATGACTGTAGCTGGCACAGAAACTCCGAGCGCCGTAGCTGGAGCCGCTGCCGTGGTGGGTGGCATATGCAATACCCAGGGGGCCTTGCGGCTGGTAGGACCCGGGCTGCTGAGGGAGAGGTGCGATGCCACCAGATGACCCGCTGGTCGCGATAAAAAGATCACCCTCCACACAGTTATTAACTGCGACAGCGCAGGAGGAGAAAGCCGTCGCTCCGTGATCTGGATAAAGCGCTCGAGCGGAGCAGGGCCCGCCGTCTCCGCTCGTCACAGAGTAATCTAAGAAGCTGCTCATTGCCGCATTGTCTGGGTGTCACTGACTTGGTCAGGCCCGGGACTGACGATGCCTCACCCCGGATGACCGTGCCAACCTGCCGGCTCCCATCCATCGGGTCAGCAGTAAGCGATATGAATGAACGTTGGCCGTCACGTGGCTCGGGTCGTCCAGTGAATGTGCGACATCGCTCAGCGTGCCCTTCCCTTGGTGACAGATCACCGTTTTAAAGGCATTTAAATTCCAAACGCGCCCCCGATCAAGGTGACGCGAGTCAGCTCTAATATCGGTAGTGAAAACAATGGGGAAAGCCAGGCCGCTCGGTTGCACGTAGACACAGGCGTGCACGCTAACACAGACTCTTTCTGATGGATGTAGCCTATATGAGGTAAGTTTCCCCTCTCCCATTTTAGAAAGCTGCGACTATAAGCTATTTCCTATATGTCAAAACACAACAGGTAAGATGGCAACATTTCTGAATTTAAATCATTTAAATTATATAGGATATAGCCAGTAGACTAGTATGGTGTAAATTAAGAATGTCAAAATCATCTAGGGTGTGTGTGCGCGCGCACATGCCTGTGTGTGTGAGTGTGTTTGTGTGTGCATGCGTGTGTTTGTGCGTGTGAGTGTCTGTGCGTGCATGTGTGTGTTTGTGTGTGTCTGTGTGTGCGTGCGTGTGTGTGTTTGTGCATGTCTATGTGTGTGTGTGTGTGTGTGTGTCTGTGTGTGCGTGCGTGTGTTTGTGCATGTCTGTGTGTGTGTGTGTGTGTGTGTGTGTGTGTGTCTGTGTGTGTTTGTGTGTGAGTGTCTGTGCGTGTGCATGCCTGCGTGTTTGTGTGTGTGTTTGTATGTGTGTGTGTGTGTTTGTATGTGTGTGTGTGTGTGTGTGTCTGTCTGTGTATGCATGCGGGTGTGTCTGTTTGTGTGTGTCTGTGTGTTTGCGTGTGCCTATGTGCTGTGTGTGAGTGTGTGTGTGTGTGTGTGCATGTGTGTGTGTGTGTGTGTGTGTGTGTGTGTGTTTGTGCGTGTAAGTGTGAGTGTCTGTGCGTGCATGTGTGTGTTTGTGTGTGTCTGTGTGTGCGTGCGTGTGTGTGTTTGTGCATGTCTATGTGTGTGTGTGTGTGTGTGTGTGTGTGTGTGTGTGTGTGTGTGTGTGTGTGTGTGTGTGTGAGTGTCTGTGCGTGTGCATGCCTGTGTGTTTGTGTGTGTGTTTGTATGTGTTTGTATGTGTGTGTGTGTGTGTGCATGCGGGTGTGTCTGTTTGTGTGTGTCTGTGTGTTTACGTGTGCCTATGTGCTGTGTGTGAGTGTGTGTGTGTGTGTGTGTGTGTGTGTGTGTGCATGTGTGTGTGTGCCTGTGTGCTGTGTGAGCGTGTTTGTTCATCTGTGTGTATGTGTGTGTGTGGGAGAAAGAGAGAGAGTGTGTGTGGCAGTGTGGGTGGGAGAGAGAGTTTGTGTGTGCGTGTGTGTGTGTGTGGGAGAGAGAGTATGTGTGTGTGTGTGTGTGTACAGTGTAAACTCATCTCCTTGTGTTGGCCTACTTGAGGCTGAAAGCGTTTGAATCAAGGTGGCTGTCAGTTTTGTGCCGGGAAGCAAACTTCATGTCTGTCTGTGTTCACAGCTGTTGGCATGGAGATGAGGTACTTGCGTAATCTTACACCCTGGCGCGATAAAAAAAAAAGGGAAAAAAATTGCAAATCACAGCCTCGCGGCACTCTGCACGTGTGCATTCCTTACATAGGTGCGTGTTCAGATAGTCACAGTAACACATTTAAAATAGACTTAATTTATGATATGGGCGTTGCGATGTTGACAGCATATGTCTGTGAATATGCTACCTTTCATGTCTTTACATTCTCCAGTTAATGTGTCTAATTTACAAAACTTTGGGCTTAAAAAAAATCATCAGATATTTTAAACATTGTATTGTACACACCCACACTGCGAGTAGTGTCGGTTTTGATGTAAATTTAACGCGATCACTCGTATTGATAAAAAAATAAAATAATAAAATGTCAAACATCATTATACATTCCAGATGGCTCAGATTCCCTTATTTACGATTTACCGGAAACACGTATAAAAAATAACTTCTAGGATTCTGATGCACGCGCCATATAATTTAATCCCAGTGTATGAAATGTACCGGGAGATAGCACGTGTCCTCTCGCTGAGAAAGAACGGGCCCGTGGACGCTGTGAGCACGCGGCCTAGTGCTCAAGTATAAAATGGCGTTCCTCTCTACATGGACTGAATTGCGGAAACAACAAAGCAACCTTCAACCCTTTCCTTGGTGTTCAAACCCCCCCCCCCCCCCCCCCCCCCCAAGGAACCGTCAGCAGTGTATTTTAAGCATGCGCGCCCTTAGCACAGCGACGCTCGCGTTGCCTATAAATTCCAAGTCCTACATATAATTTAAGCAAATACGTGAGATGTGGTACATGGACTATATATACAGGCAATGTTAACACTCCGGCAGCACATTCTACTTCCCAGTTTGGGTGAACCCTGGTCGGGTGGGATTGGCCTACGTGCTCGGCATGTTTTGGCCTGTAGCTAGGCGAGAGGGCGCATAGTATGAGAACTGCTCTGGTGCCTGGCCTTGGAAGTATCAGTTTATGAGGACAGCCTGAAAAGTCGTCTTCTCTGAAGCTGCTTATATACATTCGCGTCGTGAACGAGTCCTCTGATGGGAATATTGGCAAGATGTCACTCCGTAGCCAACGTGAAACAGTAGGATGTAATAAGGTTACGCGCCACGCTTTACGTAGATAAGTCCCCTCTATTGATTCAAATTAGTCACTGGAGGAAAGTACACTCATACAGCTGAAGTGACGAAATCCAACGAGAAATAAATAGCCAAGCTTGTGTGATAATGTTAGCTTTCAACTTCATAAAATATATTTTATTTCCCCATAAAAGGTAACCCATTGTCAAAGTTAGATTAATACCAAAACCGGTGCGCATTAGGCGGCTAGTACAAAGGAACAACGACTTTAAGCGTAAATAAAATGTTTTTATGTGTTGCTATTTCAAAATTAAATTCAATCATATATGTTTTCATATAATAATTATATAGGTGTTCCTACATATAGAAAGTAATGTTAGATATACATATATTATACAATTATTACATTATTAAATTATAATTTAAAAAAATATATTACATTTAAATATTTAAATAGACCTATTAAATAAAATAACATATATACAAAATATTCATTTTGTGAATTGGTGTTTTGAAAAAAATGAAAGAAAATATGAAAACATTATTTTTAAAAATAAAGTCTACAGCCTGAAGCAGCCGAGCTGAATTACAGCTCGCGCCACTCTTGGTTATTCCGGCCAGGCGCAGAGCGCGCTGTCGAGTTAAACCGCTATAAAAATGAATTACTACCGAATACTGACGCTTTTGGCTGGGATATCCCGGTTCACTCCAAATACGTAGGAGGTTTTTATTTGCGTTTCTGCCTCGGCGATTGATCTCTGTGTTGACACGTTCATTCATAAAAAGGGTTTGATTTATGATTTAGGCAAGAATTTCACCCAGAGATTCCTAAGCATGTCCCTCAGCTTATGCAGCGTGAAAGCCTCGCCGCCATGCATTCTCTTCTCTCCGCGAGCCACGTTGTGTATGATGTTAGTAATTAGGCTTATATTTAAACTTGTAGGTGTTTACATTGTACGACTTTACAACTACATACGTATAAATCTCTCATATTAAACGCCAATAAATGCGAAGCAACAGAGTAAAAATTGACAAGGGTTTCCCCAGAGTTTCCACTGAATGCTTCAATTCATACAGATCTGCACTGTAACATAATTTAATGTATAAATATGTATTTATTATTTACTATAAGATGCTGGGCTGACTCGATGATAACGTAGAGGAATGCGACTCGAAGGGCTGCTGTTGTGCATTTGGTAAATGCGTGCATTCATGTCTGAAATACAATGGTTTTTAAAGTTAAATAATTGCTTTTGGTTTTATTTTTCTAAGTATTTCGAGAAAAAAGCTAATTAATGTTTTTTTCAAGATGGACACAGCGAGGTTTCCGACTTTCACTTACCACATTATAAGTTTGCAAGTTTGTAACAGTATGTCTTTAACATGCCGCAAAAAATCCAGTGCTAATCTCTTTGTTTTTAAACTTTCAACGACATCTGGTTATTTTTCACGTATTTTATTCCTTTGTTTGTACATTACATGTATTTATTTTATTGTGCAATATACATAACTAGGTATAAATATATATGTTCTTACTTCATCTTCATGAAGTATACTCTCATGTCATTAGAAATAATCGAGTGACACTTTTGCCGAAAGCTACTGGTATCAAGTCAGCTTTATTCTAAAAAAAATATACATGACATTGTACCCAAAAGCCATACAAAAATAAAAGCACAAAGATTGTTCTGTAATTTTGTCTTTCCGTGTTTACACAGCCATTATATTGCCTTTGGATAGTAATCTATTTATTTTTTGTCGCTCAAATATCAAACTAAATATATACACGAATCAAAGCGTGGAATCTTACCTCTTTTTATTATTAATTATCTATAGTGTAGCCATAAACACAATTGTCTGATCATTTCGTAATAAAGCAAAAAAAACAAAACGTTTGTAGGAAGGAAAAAACACCAGCTGCAGAGTTCTGTTGCTGACTGAGCTGTCTGTAAGATCTGTTTTCAATAGTTTAAATGTTGCAAGTCGATTGTTGTGAGAGAGTCCGAGAAGAAATAATAACTGTCCGTAGATATGTCCGCGGGGCTGTCGAGGGACTCGGACAGACTGGGAGAGGCGGTATCTGAGAGATGTAAGCAGGAATCCGCCGAGAACACAGAGAAATCCTGCAAAGTTGGAACATCCAGGGCCGGGGGACCGCCATTGTCCAGACCAGATGCCGCGTCTTGGCCCATTGTTGACGCGCAGGCCGGAACAGTGGGTGACGGGTTGGGAAAATGTTTCAGATTGTTGTCATTACTGGTCAGAGGTGCGACAGTAAAACTATGCGATTCTCCATTGTGTACGTTCTGTGGCTGTTGTTGAAAAGAGTAGCCGTCCCTCTCCGACAGGGCCCCGGTCGTACTGTTTAAGGGCTCCTCCTCACTCTGTCCCTCGTCGTCCCCGCTCCGCGGCTTCCCCTCGCCGCTGTGATTCTCCTTGCATTGGGTCTGTCTCTTGTGTTTCATCCTGCGGTTCTGGAACCACACTTTGACTTGTCTCTCGGTCAAATCCAGCAAAGCTGCGATCTCCACCCGCCTGGGCCGACACAGATACTTGTTGAAATGAAACTCCTTCTCCAGCTCCAGAAGCTGGGTGTTGGTGTACGCCGTTCTCAGTCTTCGAGATCCTGCGACGCCGCTGTCGGGGATCTCGGGCGAGCCTAGAACGTGTCAGTGGTGACAACATTAACAACTACAGTAGCAGCAGCAGGGGGGGAAAACATCACAGCATTTCCGTTGTATGGTGCAATCACAAACCACTCGAGAATACGCTGAATTTAAAACATGCATTGCAACAAAATGGCCGCCAATTGCAGTAAAATCTATTGTTGCTTTGCCAATGCAACTGGTGCAATGTTTGTGGAAGCCGTGCAACGGGGACTCGCCGGCTTTCTTATCAAAACGCAAAAACCCCCCCAAAAATAGCAGCAAGGCGCTGGGAGTGTGTTTCAGCTCGGCAGGATAATGAATACGTCAGCTGCCGCGCAGAGCAATGGCCATCTATCACTCTTCATTACTGTCAAATATCAGAACTCTGGCACCCGGCGTGGAAGGTCAGTGTGGAAATCAAATAAATCTTTTCACGTTGCATAAGTTTGGGGAAACTTTGATAATCTCAGGCAAGCTGCATCACAACACAAATATACATTATTTGCGTCCAACTTTGTTAGGCACGCGACCCATGCAGATCCACCTAAATCCTTCAAAAACAACACTTTAAGTTCGCGCTCTCCCGGCCGTCACTCTAACTCGTGCGCACAGCTCACCTTTCGGGGAGAAGCAGACGGTTCCGCTCGCGGCGGCTGTAGCAGTCGAAGTCGGCAGGTGATTTTTCTTGGCAGCTTTCTTCTCCTTCATCCAGGGGTACTCCGGCGGAAGAGACGCGGTCGGCAGAGGGCTGCAGCAGGGGTTCTGTATGGGCCGGCCGTGGCGAGGGTGGCTGCCCGGATTCAGGCTGGGAATTGTCTGCTCAAAAGGCGGAGGAATCTGTGTCGGGTGTGAAAGCGTCGAGCTCTTGATTGATGAACTTTGAAATGAATCAGCTACAGGGGGAAGAGATGTCAGGCACTCTGCAAGCGACGGCTGACTATTGATAAAACCGCTCTCGCGCTCGAATTCGTAATTCATCTCCTCTCCCTCGGAGCTTTAGAAAGTTAGCTCTTATTAGAATGTCCTGTCCCAGGTTTTTGTTTTTTTTAATAATAAAATCGCGGCTAATATTTTTTTCTAATTCACTGATTACGGCCGTATGGGGACCGTGCTACTATTAAACTATTGAATTCATGGAGACAAGGTTGAAATTGGACCGAATTGCCTGTCACATGATTACTTCTGCCCAATGACAATTTGGGGTTTAATCAAAAGAAGCCACTGTCTGCGTGATTGATCCAAAAAGTCTGTAAGGAACGCCTCGTTCTAGGGGGAAGGACTGTTTTTATTTACACGTTCTGGTCAGTTTGTCCACTACTGCCGTCACGCAGCCCTTATATATTTTTTTTGAATCGCCATTGCAACGGGACCGCGCGTCTGCCGCGAGCCTCCTGCCCTCTTCTCGTGTTGTTTCTGTATGTCAGGGGAACGCCTCGCGCCTCACCAGTCAGCCCAGCAACTACATGCAAAGCCTGCAGTCACTAACAAAGTACCCCATTAATCTGGAAAGTTCTGACAGGAAACACCAACCGCCCAGGGATGCTGGGATAGCCAGGCTAATGTGGCCTCCGTCACGTTAATAGGCACATACATGCACTCGCACATACATGCACATATACATGAACACACACACGACACATATAAGCATATACACATTTAAACACTACCATGATAAAAATCGAAACTAGTTAAAACAACAAAAACAGGTTTGCAGACAAATATTTTGATGCTGAATATTTCTGCATATTTTCTTTCCCAAACATATGCATCTTGCAATTATTTTATTTATTTATCTAATACATAATTAGATTATTTGTAATTTTCTGAACAAATAATATTTTGTTGTTCGTTGTTATTTGGATATGACAATTATATATGCCACAATATGTCTGTATATCCATATTTACTACGTACATATATCACTGTGCATACAAACATGTGCAATCCACATACATGCTCGAGCCATGACAGTCTGAAAACCTTCCCCCTTCCTAAACGTGTCACAAAACATGAGTAAATGATGGATATAATAGTTTTTGTTTGAGCAGACACCAGACACAAAGGCAGGACGGACATACGGACAGGCAGGATTCCAATACCTGACCTTTCGGGCAGCACGCGCTTTTAGTTCCCTCTCAAGCCAGTGCGGGTGGATGATCAGGTGTGTTATAGGTCAGCTCGTGCATCAAATAAAATTTCCCCTGTTTTCTTTCCTAGACGTGTATTGTATTGTTAACACACACAAAAAAGAAAATATTTGCTCGCGTGATATGCTGTTATCCGTCAAGCCAGGCGACTCGTTTGAAATATGTGTATATTCCGTCGTTAATAGAGACTGTTTTATTGAAGGATTAGGTTGGTACGACATTGGATGCAAAGTGTTATGGTATTTTTTCTTGTCCCAAATAAGAGAATGGTGTGTTTTGAACGAGAGAAGAACGGTAGGCCTCGCGCAGTTTATTGCTTATATACCAAACAAAGAGTCCTGGAAGCCTGCGCGCGATCAATCTTACTCGCCAAAAGGTCTGACAGCTTCGTGCCCTGAGAACACATTTAAACCTTCTAACTCTCTCTTAGATCAAATGTGGCCAGGAAGACGGGAGACGCACTCAGCACTTAAAGCAGAAAGGCGTCTGCTACTCAGCTTTCCTTACACTACGATTTTATTTTTTATTTTTTAGAAGATATTATTGTTTTCTGAGACCTAAAAGCCAATGCATAATTGGTGAGTAACACACCATTCAATTATTACTGTTATTATTTACGATAAAAAACATATTATTTTGGACATGGCTACACTTTCGTTTAAGTATTTTTTTTTATTGTGTATAAATGCGTAGGAAGGAAGAGGTTGCGAGGAAGGGATGGATGGTTTTGTACACGCAGCTTTCTTTGAATAGAGTGAGTGGGTGTGCGCATTCTGCTAAATCCCACTCAGTCTTAAGTATAGCCAGAATTTGATCGCTTTCCTCATAAAACACACTTAGGATAAAATATACTGTAAAGCTGTAGATAGCAGAAATATTTTAAATAATTTTAAATAATAAAAACATATGGAACACATAATGTGTATGTATATATTGCACGCTTTTTTATTTTTGATTAATGAGGAGAAACATCACGGATCAATTGTTCTTCGTGTTCCTACTGGCCATATGTCGCGACAGACTATGTGTTCCAAGGCCGTGCACAACAGAAATTAATGAATAATACTTTGAACCTTATGGAGGAGAAATGTATAGGTAAAGAAAAATCACTTTGACTATCAAACGACGTGTGTGAACATGAATATATAAAATTAGAATCTATAACTATGTCCATTATCATATATCCATCAGAAAAAAATAAAAGGGAATGTCTATATTTATAATTTTTTCTACAACTAATAAATGTAATAAATAGGACAAAATTAAACAAATTCGTTTCAGGTGAACAAAATTTCGCTGATTAACAAAAATATAAAAGAACTATCTCGTGCATGCATGAAAAGATATCAACAATCAATTAATCGCGTGATAAATACAAAATAAAACACAAAGGCCACCTGAAAAGTACGTTTTTTTTTAAAAAGAGGAATGTTTTTAGGTTATTAATCAACGTGAATTAACACAGAGCGCCTTCATATCGTTTAAAGTTAGAAATTTAAAATGGCCTCCGCCTCCACGTAGAACGATTCAAAAACACTTTTTTAAAGTATCGGACGTACGGGCTACAATAAAACAATTGCAATTAAAATCTTACTTTTGAACAATCTCAAAAATTGGATGAATAAAGACATTTTGTACTACCGCAAAATTTCACGACATAGTAATTTTCTGAAATTGATTCGTAGGCAGGCTTTGTAGTCACACTAATAGCTTTACGTATTCATATATTAATATGCAAAGCGGTCAAAGCACGCAGTAGCTTGTTAATTTTATTGAACTTAATACTGAAGAAAAAAATGTATCATTTTAAGTTTGGAAAATAGCCTACCTTACTATTTTCAGTTTTTATTTGTAAATCCCATGAATATAGCCTACTTTACCATACTTCTGTGAAAAACCGTTTTTTAATCTACATGTCCTTTTTTCCCCTTTTCGCTTTTTCTCTCTCTCTCTCACCCACCCTCCCCCCTAGATTCTTTGAAGCCCCTTGCTGACTACGCGTGATGGATGTTCTCGTGCGTGGGTGGGGGAGAACAAGGCCGCGTTTCGCTTCTCCACCGACCGCAGGCACCGGGAAGAGGAACACATCGAATCAACATAAAAACAGCATCATATACTCCAACTAAAATACATATATTTATACACACGCGTGTGCGTTTATAAATCTGTATGTGCTGGATTGTGTTTGACCAGAAGATTATACGATTTCAATCTTTAACTTTTGCAGGCAATGGCAATAATTGTTTTATTCTGGTACTAACCATTATTATTATTATTATTATTATTATTATTATTATTATTATGTAATAAAATGCAATCGATGTTCATGAATACAAGGAGATGCTTTTATATTTATATTTATATTTTATTTTTTGATTTCTTAGAACTGGAGCAGCATGGAATGCAAGACAATAAAACATGATTTTTGTCTTTGAATAAAATTCAGTCTTTCAAATAAACAAGCGCAATCTGTCTCATTCTCAAAGCCTTCCACTCAAGTCTTACTGCATGGCACGAGTCTCTAGAAGAAACCATGTTACGCAAAACTGCTCTTCACGTGCACAGCCTCGAGGAGAGACCTCCAGCCGCGCGCCGTGTGCCTTTTCCCCGCTCCGAACAGATGGGGATAAATAATACTTCAAAACTGTATTTTTTGTCAGAGAAAATAAATAACGTTGAAAAGTCCATCAGAATACAAACAGCGGAGGTCCAGGTCCTCGCGTCCCAGTCCTCCTCAACAAAGCGCGTGATTCTACAAGGACCTCCTGAAGTGCAACAAAATGCAAACAAAATTCTTCAAGCGGGATAAATAAAAGAACAAATTCACATCAAAGTATTTTGTAAAAAATAAAATAGATTTGTTCATATACCCTGTTTGATTAAAAAAAAACAAAAAAAACGATTAGGCTAGATATGCATATCTGTGCCTCCACGTGATGCCCTAGATATATGCGCGTGGAACAACAACATCAGCGAAGTTATAGAGACTTTCAAGCAACAAGAATGACTACTGGGCCTATAGCTACATCACACACAAAATTATAAAATAAAAAAGAAGGTACATATGCGAATGAGGATTTTTTTTCCCGTTTTCTTCTTTTATTTTTATTTTTATTTATTTATTTTTTTTTAAAGAAAGCTGCGCCCACGGAGGTCAGAATATGGCCGGTGAGAGAGGGCGTGTCCTCCCCGCTGACGGTCGCGTTACAGATGCGTCAGCTTGGGCGCTTCTTGGATTTTTCCCTGAGAGTAATGCGGCGCAAGGTCTGTGTATGTGGGGTGCGCGTCGCACGGTCCGTGGTGGTGACTGTTGCCCATAGTGATTGCGCCATTATAGTCCATGTTGGCCGATGACGGATGAGGGAGGTGTGTGAGACCGAACACGGAGGGCCCGGAGTTGGCCATTGAATCCACATAACCTCCGCCGACATACACCGGGCTTCCCTGCAAATGAGACCCGTAGCCGGGGTTGTTTTGAAGGGTGTGCGTGTCATAGTCGGGCGTGGCCGCGCCCGGATATCTCTTCTGAGAAGGCGGGCAGTTGTTCATGGTGTTGTTTATAGGAGCTGGATATGACGTGGATATACTATATGCGTTTTGATTAGGCTTATTGTACGACGTAGGTGATCTGGATTCGTAGGGAACGCTGCTGACGAGAGCGTGCATAGAACTGAGGTATCCCCCTGCCGATGTCGGAGCGGCTGGGCTTCTTGGAGACTGCGCCCCGGGAGACGGCATCATTCCCACTCCCTTCTGATCCTTTTTATACTTCATCCGGCGGTTCTGAAACCATATCTTTATCTGCCTCTCGGTCAGGTTCAGCAGATTGGCCATTTCGACCCTCCGAGGCCGGCAAAGGTAGCGGTTGAAATGAAACTCCTTCTCCAGCTCCACGAGCTGCGCGCTGGTATAAGCCGTCCGGGCTCTCTTGGACGCGACGGATCCGGTCGGACTCGTGTCTCCAGCACAGCTTTCCACTGAGCGGAAGAGGAAAACACAAGATGAGAAACCGCAGCACGTGAACAAGGCATTCGTTCCTGCCAGCAACTGTCATAAGAAATGCACAGACGTGATTAATAATAATTTGCCGTTGAGGCTTTCCAGAAAAACCGCCATGGCTGCTCGAGAGAGGAAAATATGACATCTGTAATACAGTGTAACTTGCACTAAATAAATAAATAAATACATAAATAAATACTTGCAATCAATGCCTTATCCAATCTGTTTGTGTGTGTGTGTGTGTGTGTGTGTGTGTGTGTGTGTGTGTGTGTGTGTGTGTGTGTGTGTGTGTGTGTGTGTGTGTGTGTGTGTGTGTGTGTCTGGGCAGAAGTGTATTTAAATGTGTGAGTGTGTGGGTTTTTTATTGTGTCTTGTGTGTCTGTGTGTTTAACGTTTGAGTGAGTATATGCATGGGGGCTTTAGTATGTGTGTGTGTGTGTGTGTGTGTGTGTGTGTGTGTGTGTTTAACATTTGAGTGAGTATATGGTGACTTTAGTCTGTGTGTGTGTGTGTGTGTGTGTGTGTGTGTGTGTGTGTGTGTGTGTGTGTGTGAGAGTGTGTTTTAGTTAGGGGGGGGGGGGGGGTATTACAGTCGGTGAAAAAGGAACAGTTTGCCAGACCCCTAGACGTCACATGACAGCATAACAACCCCCCTTTTTGGGCCATGTCTCTCTCTGTAGCTGTATCCTGCTGCTCTACACCCAGGCTGGCTTCCTGTGTTCCTAAGGAGCGCTGGGAATCTCGCAGTGCTATCCTGGGAGCGCTGGGAATCTCACAGCTCTATCCTGGGAGACAGGAGGCCTCTCTTACAATCTGCACATGGCTGGGACATGGCCTCCTTCTGCACCCCCAAACTGACCTGGGTCCCCCACAAATACAGAGCAGGCATTCCTAAAGATTACAACATTAGCATATTTCTGTTGTTCTTTTTATCATTATAATTATGATTAGGATTTCAATAGCAGTAGATGTAATAATACTATTCATAATTAAAAGTAAAATGAATGTAATATAATGTAATTAGTAATAATTGAGAATGATTTCCGCAATTAAACATCATGTCCTTCCATGTAAATACATAACTAGAACTACCAAGGGACTGCTTCAATCCAATTTGAAATATCACACTGATAAGAGTCCAACACCAGTCTGTGAATGTTGTGTAATCAAACCAAAATATTATATTAAGAAATAATAATAATAATAATAATAATAATAATAATAATAATAATAATAATAATAATAATAATAATCCATTCTGGGCATAGATTTAATCAAGCCTCTTGTTCAGAGCAAACTTCAGGGTCAGTTCAATTCAAATGCAAGGGCATGTCACCATGCCTGAACACAAAGAGGAAAAACAGTATGACTTTATCTGAACCCACACTGCAATTCAGTTCTGTGCCAAGTCATTTTCATTTTTTTAATAAAGGAAAACTAATAATTAATTAAGTCATTTACATTTTAATTGATAATCACTGTTTAAATGAATTGATTGACTCATAAGAGCTTTGTGTGCAGGCTGTGATCCTGGTTCTGGAGGCATGAATCCCACCCTTACTCCAGGTGTGATTCCAGCACATGCCCACACAGAATATTCCGAATTATTTCAAATACTTTAATCACTGAGCCAGAAATCTGACGTGTGATGATTAATTTCTGCTGATTTCAGTGGAATTAAGAAACTCTTAATATTCTGGGCGGCAGTGTAGTATTCTGTCGTATAGTGGTTAGGGAACTGGGGCTCCATCATCGTACCCTTAACCTGCATGGCTTTAGTTTATATATAAAATATACTTACACTATATTATACTGTATAATATATATAAATATACTTAATCTGAAGTTCTGCAGGTTTACTGAAGGCATTTGTGTAATCTCACTTAGTGATGTGCTAATTGTAATAAAACTGCATTTGTTTCTTATGCCGATGATTTGGCCCTGGCTGTGTGTTTAGAATGAACTGATCCTCAGGCCTGTATGACTGGGGAGAATGGGGAGACTGGGACTTGGGGTGTGTGTGAGGGTTTGTATCAGGGCTGGGACTTGGGGTGCGTGTGAAGGTTAGAGACAGGACTGGCACTTAGGGGGTGTGTGAGGGTTAGAGACAGGACTGGGACTTAAGGTGTGTGTGAGGGTTAGAGTCAGGACTGGGACTTGGGGTGTGTGTGAGGGTTAGAGACAGGACTTGGACTTGGGGTGTGTGTGAGGGTTAGATTCAGGACTGGGACTTGGAGGGCGTGTGAGGGTTAGATTCAGGACTGGGACTTGGAGGGCGTGTGAGGGTTAGAGACAGGACTGGGACTTGGGGGGCATGTGAGGGTTAGAGTCAGGACTGGGACTTGGGGTGCGTGTGAAGGTTAGAGACAGGACTGGGACTTAAGGTGTGTGTGAGGGTTAGAGACAGGACTGGGACTTGGGGTGTGTGTGAGGGTTAGAGACAGGACTGGGACTTGGGGTGTGTGTGAGGATTAGAGTGAGGACTGGGACTTTCAGGGCGTGTGAGGGTTAGAGACAGGACTGGGACTTGGGGTGTGTGTGAGGGTTAGAGACAGGACTGGGACTTGGGGTGTGTGTGAGGGCTAGAGTCAGGACTGGGACTTGGGGGGCATGTGAGGGTTAGAGACAAGACTGGGACTTTCAGGGCGTGTTAGGGTTAGAGACAGGACTGGGACTTGGGGTGTGTGTGAGGGTTAGAGACAGGACTGGGACTTGGGGTGTGTGTGAGGGCTAGAGTCAGGACTGGGACTTGGGGGGCATGTGAGGGTTAGAGACAAGACTGGGACTTTCAGGGCGTGTGAGGGTTAGAGACAGGACTGGGACTTAAGGTGTGTGTGAGGGTTTGGGTCAGTACTGGGACTTGGGGTGTGTGTGAGGGTTTGGGTGAGGACTGGGACTTGGGGGGCATGTGAGGGTTTGGGTCAGTACTGGGACTTGGGTGTGCGTGTTAGGGTTTAGGTCAGGACTGGGACTTGGGGTGCGTGTTAGGTTGTCTGCAGCTTGGGGGGGCAGAGCTTTGCTACTACAGTAAAACATTTAAGTGACTGACACAGATGTTTTCAAATGCAAATGAGCTTCACTCTCACATGCTGCTTTTTGATCTCAATGCGTTTTCAGCTTGTTTATTTTCAGCTTGTTTATTTTTGCACACAATTCAGTGCGAGAGGCAGAACACATTTGGTGTGGGTTTTTTTTCACACTGAAACCACGTCAGAACATTTGGAGACCTTATGGTGAGCTACTCAATCAAAACCTAAGACACAACACTGTTTAGATTAGTAGCTCATGGGTATGACTGTCTGTTGACAAAAAACTAATAGAGAGCGTGTGTGCGTTGACACAAAAAACTCCCTTTTCCCACTGCTGTTAAAACTAAAATGTGCCTGTGTGTCTTGACAAAGAATGAAAACAAATGTGTATATAAAAATGTTCATAATAATGAATCAGCTGTAAATAGATTGGTCAAGCGCTTGTGACTGGCAGGAAAGTGAAGGCCATGGAGGTGTGTTTGGGGTTTTTACCTGAGCAGGTAGTGTTGTTTTTTTGTTTGGTGTTCTGGCGTGATTCTTTCATCCAGGGGAATATCTGCTTCCTGGTGCCGGTGCTGGGCGGGCCGGGCTTGGTGCTGGAGTGGCCGGGTCCGTTGCTGGTGTTTTGGGCAGGAGAAACAGGGGAGGATGGAGGCAGCGTGGCGGGGGGAGCATGAGCTTGATTGTTGTCAGGGACGACCGGGGGCTGGCCGGGCGGGGCCGCGTCGCTCTGTGCGCAGATTTCTGTGATTTCATTGGGCTTCTGCAGGGAGCGGGAGACGCTGGGGGGCTGCAGGGAGCAGTCGGGTCGATGGTAGTCACTTTCCACATGAGAGGACGGGGGATATTGCTGCTGAATGCCGTTATAACTGAAACCATTTGCTCCTTGATACGGGTAGCCACTGTATATCGCAGAGCTGTCGTAGTAGGTCGCTTTCTGCATCTCGCCGCTTCCCAATATTTATTTCAGAAACTGACAGGGTCTTGACACCCTTGTAGAATAACATTGGCACCGTGGTCACGTGACGCCTCTCCGCCAATGGCCTCCTCCGCTGCACCTAGGGCAACACGCAGAACGGTGAGCTGCAGAAATGGTGTCTATCCGTCTTACTTTCCAATACCCGGCTGACACCAGAGACTCTACACAGGGAAATATGGAGCCTATTTACCTCCTGGCAACTCGGCAGACACATTCAAAAGAACACAAGCCCATACTTCATTTTCCATGAGTATATATTTGGTGATTAACGTATGAACTATTCTTCATAATTTCCCTCAAAATACATTTTACAAAAAAATACAACAACAAAAAAAAAGCAAAGAAATATAGCTTCGCACAACGCGATTATAAATGTATCCAAACCCGTCATCTGGTTTCAGACAAGAATACCTGAATAATTGAAGACCCTGGTGCTAAAAGTACTGAAGTCACAAAATTTCTATTTTGAGAAAATCAAATCCGAAAATATCAAAAATTGATCCATAAAATCAGCCATTAACATTTTTGCTGTTTTTATGCATTGTTTAGATACCTTTTCTGCTAACAATATGTATAGGGTGGACTAAGCTAAACAAATACAGCATGTTTCTATGCTCAACTTGGATTGTCTAAAAATGTGACTCCAGTACTTTTAGTACAATTTACTTCAATTATAACAATGAACTGTTCTAGCCATGTGTTGTAACTCGCTTTAATGGCGGATCAAGATAATGCAATCGACCATCATGAACCGACATTCCAATAAATCACAATAATAGATCTATCAATAATAATACTAATACTAATAATACTACTACCACTACTACTACTACTACTACTACTAATAATAATAATAATAATAATAATAATAATAATAATGAGCTGGTAGTACTTGAAATTTCGGACAGTCTATTTGTCTCAATACGCGGATCAGTGTGTTAGCAGGTAAGACTCTATGCGTTTTTGGTAGATGATAAATTGGACTTAAACTGAAACTCAAAGCCGTAAAAGTTCAGGCAGCTTCTGCATGAACAAAATAGCCAGCATCTCCGCTTTTTGCGCGTGTAAAACAAAGATGGATCGGAGACCTCAGGGAACCTGAAAAACCGGGCGACCATCTCCATGACCACGTCCTGAACCTTACTCTAAACCCCACAATAATGGCTCCTGTCCGCGAGGCCGCCGCGCGGGTGATGTATGGGGGTCAGCGGGCGCAGTAACCAGCGCCCGCGCGGGCATGCGGTATCCGAGGGAGCGGCTTCCACAACGCAGACAGGTTTAGTGACCAAACTGTGCGATTTAAGGTGACAGAAATAGAAACAGAGGCTTAAATTCGTACAAGCTTCAGAGTCCAAACACAACTTTGGGAAAACGTTATGTGTCCACACGTTTTACAATTGTACTAAATGTCGATATATTTGTTTAAAAAACATAGTAAACACAGTATGTGGTATTAGCCTACATATTATAATAACAACAATTATATAAATACCAATACGAAATATTATTGAATATTATTATTGAAAGATTATCGTCAGTGTGTGTGTGTTCATATATATAGGCTATATATATATATATATATATATATATATATATATATATATATATATATATATATATATATATCAGCAATAATTAGGAGATACATGTATCAATATTTAATACAGAATGTATTATTGTTAAGTAGCAGCCTCTCAACCCTCTTGATGTATAGTTTATACATTTCATATTTTATATATTTGAGCTAAGGGACCTCATTCTTATTTTATTTGACTGTCACTGACACCTTATTCTATTTAATATTTATTATATTATTTATATTTAATATTAGGGCGATACCGCCACATTCGTCCTATTCATAAACGCACCATTTAAATGCGGCGTAATCATTAAGCTAAGAAAACTAAACTATCCGTTATTATGCGTTTTGTTTGTGGTTATTATGCGTTTTGTTTGTGGTTATCACTCTCTTTTATGCTGTGTCCTTTTTTGAAATGGAAAGAAAACGGATAGATTTCCCGACAATAATGTTGTAATTTTATAGGTCAAAATGGTTTGAGGCCATTTTACAAGGAATGGAATGGCAAGTTAACAAGACTGAAGGCAAACGTGTCTATGCAAGGCTACAATTGCAGTCAGACTGGTCTAACGAAAAATACAAAGCATGTCCAGAATAGGTTAAGATTTGTGGTCATGAATTGTACGTATTAAAGCCAAGAGCAACGATAGTATGTGACCTAATAAATTTAATTGAATTGGCCAGTATATATATATATATATATATATATATATATATATATATATATATATATATATATATATATATATCAAAATGAATGGAATGTGACCAACATCCAGTCAAACCACTAATTGTGGCTAGTGATAATCTCGTGAATGTAAACGGTATTAAAGTAAGAAATTTGCAAGAGTTCACAGCAAAGTAGTGCGCGGCTATTCGGGTATCGGGCCTCGCAAGGGAGGAGGCTAAGCTTGTGAACTCTTTTTGAACCGAGATATAAGTCATACGGTCATAAATCACTGGGACATAAACTCCGCCATTTACAACTGATAGCCCGTTTCTGGCCTGCTTACCTTAGCCTCTGACGACAAATGCAGAGCACATCACAATATTTTCTCATTCAGCGACAAAATCGATTAAACAGTAGTCCAGAGAAAGTTTAGCCAGGGACAGCAACAGACGGTGCGTGCACTTGCTGGAGTCATTAACCAAAAAAAAAAAACAAGACAAGACCGGTTCTTTCCAAAGCACAAATCCTTTCTTTCGCTGTCGAACGGCGAACCAGCGCCCTGATCACGACTATCAGCCCCAACGGGTGTACTTATCACGCGCAGAAGAAAAGCCCATGTTTCATAGCAATATTAAACGCAGCACAAGCTGTGCTGTAGTGTTTCTCTTTGCAGAAGTACCATACAGGCGCCAGTGAACTCCCCCGAAACACAGCGTCACCATAGACAAGAAACATTATGCAAATGAACGAGGGCTTCAGACGCACACGGCTCGCGCGTATTGAAAGGTTCTCCACCCAGTGCACTAGAGTAATATGGTAACACAAATGCTGATCTCTGTTTAGCAATCCAAACACTTATTTGTTCAATATGTTGCAGTAACGATGTGAAGCAGGATCTTCTCCGTTAAGCTCCGTATATATAATTGTCGTCGTGGATCTTTTAAAAATATATACTATTGACCAAATTATTAAATAAAGGTAGCCTACATACTAAGATCTGAATTTCATATATTTAGCTATTTTCATTTTAAAGAAAATATATTCAGCGTGTTCCATTGACTGTTGATACAGCCTAACAAGTAATCAACACACACCGCCTAGATGTGATGAATTGTGTCAAAGAAAAGGAATACATTAAGCAATTAAAACACGCCATAAAAACGCCACTGATCAAACTCTTCTTCTCAGGAGTGTTTTGGGGAAGACCCACTTTAACGTGGAGAGAGGACGGCTCCATGCGCGCGGGGACCCCTCTGCATACGAATGCCTTTGTGTCGTTTCTGGCCAAACCCAAGATTTATGGCTTCATGCATCAAGGCAGTAAACACGTCGAAAATAGAACTAGGGGTAGAGCCTCATAAAGCCGTGCAAAACTCAGCAGAGCGCGCGGCGTAGGAGGGGAGACGGGTGTAAAAACCCTCACGTGAGCACTTTAGGAAAACAGCGGAGGAGCAATTTAACAGAAAAGGCCCCTCTGGATAATTATTTACTGCTTTGTATTATTTTAGTGCTGATTCGGATTTTTTCTTTAATACCGCGCAGAGTGCCGGGTTAAATGTCAAAGCGCGTGAATCCCCTTTGCCTCGCGGCCCGAGCTAAAGATCAAAGGGGTGCTCCAGATAAATTTCAATAAAGTTCGTAGCTGCTGTTGCTCCAAGATGTTATTTTTTTCTTCTGGGGAAAGTGAATTAGCAAGAGAATGACGCTGGGGCTTCAAGGTGTTTCTGAGATGGTGTGTTGCAGAGGTGTGGATTTTAAAACTCTCCTCGCAGTGACAAATTACAGCAAAGACGTGTGGAGGAGATAAAATGACCCCTATCATCTTCTCACAGTGTCACTGTAACCAGGGCAACCTGCCTTTTATGTTTGGTTTGAACTAATAATATAATTGTACATAATAACAGTGAAATAAGAATTTGTTTGACCGCAAAGTAGTCGGGTTTCATTGGCAAAATGTTTTCACTTACCTAAAAGGAGACAGATTCTCTCGAAGGCCGTGGGGAGCAAGTACTTTATTTTTTTGGGAATCTGTATAAAAAAATAAAAAACAGTAAATTAAAATGAACACATTTATAAAAAATATATATTCTGTGTCAAGTGGACCACAAAGGAGGCGGTTTAATCATGATATGTTACGTGTTCTTAGGTTTCTTATTTGAGATAGCATGAAAAAAGGACAAAAACATTAATAATATCCCTCAGCATCATTCCATGATTTCTATTTTCGCATGAAATAGTCCGTAACTACCTGTGTTTCTACATTTGCTAATCACATATCATTTCTAGGAAATATGAAGGATTCTATTTATATCAATTAGTCATTACATTTGCATTCATATAGCCACTCTAACCGACATGCATTTTAAAAAGATAAAATTTTTATATCAGTATCGCCTTATCAAGTAAAGGAAAAATTAAGTATTTTAAAAATGTACATTTTTTATAAATACATTAGAACAAAAATATAAAGACATGAAATGTACGCTAATATTGCTACTATCCCTGTTACGACTATGCCTACTATCAATAATAATAATAACAATAATAACAATAATAATAGAAGTTTGTGGTTTGTAACCACTGAATTCGGATCGAAAAGTCATTAGCCAGCTCTCTGACTAGCTCTCGCGGCAGAGTCTGCCCCCAGTCCCAGGGACATAAATCACGCGCAGCGCCATGACCCCCGCGCGGCCGAGGCGCTAGCGGATGGCACTCCATATTACATTATAGCCCCATTTTACTGGCGGAACACAGACCGTCGCTTTTCTTTATTATGTTTTTTTAAACCGTTATGTTACTTGATTTATTTTTCCCAGAGCACACCTGTGTACTACACAAATTGATCTGTTTATAGTATTTATAGTGTCCAGAGGTGGCCGTTATGTGGCATTGTGCCTTCATACCGTTAACGGCTCTTTATCCAAACATTTTATACTATCTTCGCATGAATATGAATGATTTATTTACCGACACAATACAAGCCAACAAAAGGCCCGTCCTGCACGTTGAATAACATGAATAAAAGCAGCGTATAAACAGGTCATATTCTTGTACCCTAATTTAAATGTCACAAAATGTATTTAACACGTTTTATTTGTTCAAAAACACACACATACAGGCGCACAGACAGACACAAACACGTGTAAACGGGTATGAGATCTTAAATATTAATCGACCAGCACAGTATCGTTCGGAATAACGCGACTTTGAACGGTAATATTTATGTATCAAAGGCAGGATTTATGAGACCTCCATGTGTTTATAAGATCATGCCGCTGTAATTGTTGTAGCAAACAGTGTTTTGGTACAGCCATCTAGTGCTAGAAGCAAAACTTCAGCGGTTTTCCTACATCAGTGGAGTCATTATGGGTGTATCTGCCATGTTTCTGCGTAAGCCCTGGACCCGTTTACTGACCTTTGCCTTGAAGAGCAATAACTCAGGAGAGTAATGAACAATCAGCGGAAATACCTCAAAATAAAATCCATCCTCCCGGACAAGGCTCTCTCTTTCTCCACGAGGAAAAAAAACAGATCCACCCGCGAGAGCGGCTGTAGTGCCATCCACAAAGCGAGCGCCTCTCATGGAAAGCGTATGGAGCCGGAGTACGGACGGAAAGCGGGTACGCGTATCAGCCCCGTGCAGCCGGACCGGGTCTCCGCTGTCTGTGACACTCTAATGTGCCGTATTATGCGTTCACTCACGTGGTGCGACGTCAACTTAAATCCTTTTAGTTGAATCTGTGAATCATTAAGGGAGGCATTCATTGCCAACCCACAAAATGGACTGGGAAATATAGCCTATTCAAGACTTCATACAACATGGCTACATCGAGAGTTGCTGTTGGTTTTCATTTTTATTTTATTTTATTTTTTAGAAAAACCGTCAGTTTCTGTATGCAAGTTAAGTAAATGTGTTATAACAGGCGGCTCTAATTCGGTGGTGTGGTGTTGTTCTCGGGCTGTACAGCGCCGCGCGACGCAGGGAATGTTTAGCGCAGCGCTGTTATAATTTACACGCTACAGGAGAGGGCTTTTCCGCGAGGAAGCCCCTAATGGGTGGCGTGATTATCACTCAACACTTAAAGTCGCCTCTTTTTTATGGGGCCATTGCGCGGCTCACGCACTCCCCCTCCCACTCGGTACACCCGTGGCAGTTAAAGCAAAATCAAATGTCTCATAATTACCTGACAAAACGCAAAGCGGAGTCCTCTGTGGGCAGTGGGGACTGAGTGTTAGTGCACGGCGCGCGGCGTGGGGAGCTGTCCGAACCCTGCTCAATCTGAGCGCTCCATTCCGCAACAGCCCGTGGAGTCCCTGTCGCGCGACCTGCGCTTACGCATTTCCTACAACCAGTTGAGTGATGCTGGAAATTATAGGTTTGAAACCATGGGAGCTGAGCACAGCTTCGTTTAGAGAGGAAGACCAAGAGGTTACACGGAAACTCCTTTGTGATCACAGAAAGCCCCCCAAACGCATAAGAACCTAAGTTTATAAGGACCAATAGAGTTCAACCTCGAGGTTGCATTTCAAATCGAATCAATACGGACAACACAAACACACACAAACAGGAGACTGGTGACTTTCAAACTCGCTTTGAAAGTCGAAGTGAACGACATGACACTTGACTGGAAGGTGGTATGAGCTACGGAGTTTAACTCTAGGTGGTTAAAAGGCTTATCCTGTTACTTTTGAAAAGTGACTTAATGAGAGGATTTGTGGTGGGAAACAGTCTGTTTGTTTCCCTTTCCAGCTCTCTCCGTCTCTAGATTTCCGTCAACATGGTGTTGCTGTCTCGGGGCGCACCGCGCGGGTGTGGAACGGTTACTGGGACATTAATCACTGGAGACGGTCACCAGCGCCATCGCTCTCACACACCCAGGTTCAAAAGTCTTTGTCCTCCCAATAGTTAGAGAACAACCAAGTTTGAACGGTCTCGCGGGAGCAGTCTTCTATAGCAATTCACGTTCTGATTGCAGTCAAATTCCAGTAAACTTCACGAGGAGAAAGTCATTTAATCTTTATTATTAAGCTTTGAGACTTTTTTCTTCAAATATAAAGTAATATTCTACCTTTTATCTCCACTTAGCCTGGCTGTTGTCTGTTTTTGAAGCCGGGGGAAGTTCCAGCTTGTCTCTAGACTGACTAGGATAGTTTGTACCGCTCCGGAATACTTTATCATGTGAACGGAAACGTTGCTTAAGTTTAGTGTTGCTTTACAGGCCGCCGGATGTGTAGATTACTCTGCCAGCACCGGGGGCACGTGGACTGGAAGGCGTCTCGGACAATCTCCCCCCGTGGATGAAACGGAGACCCACGCGGCAGGGAGATGCCTGCTAGCCCATCCTTGAATTTGCAACTGACGCCTGGAACACGTGCGTGGGATTTTACAAACGACTGCCACGGAGATACTAAAAAAAGAGGGGGGGGGGGGTGTGTCACGACACGGACTTAGTTGCGATTGGGCAGTGTTGCCTACTGTAATGCCAGTCGTCGCTGTTGTGACCTGAATCACGCTGTCAGTGGACTGACGAGCAGGAGAGCCAGCCGCCACAGACGCAGCCCCGCTCGCTATTGGACCCTCGCCAACGGACTACTCGTATCTCCCCACAATGTTGACACTGAGAGCTATAACAGCAAAGCTAAGGTTACCAACACACTCAGCTGAAGATAACTCTTTAACAAGCGTTTACATCAGGCACCATCAGGGATAAAGCGAACTGTAAGCGCCCGTTCTCCACTAATGCACCGTCCGTGGGCATTAAGGCAGTTTGAGTAGCGTTTTCTATCTCTTATGTAAATTAAAGCAGGTGACATCCACATGAAACTTCAATGCAGTGTTAAGTCCAGTGCTGTGTGTGTCTGATACGTGCCCTCCTGAACTGCTCGAGTTCACAACACATTTTTCACCATGTGTGCATATGTGACATTTTCCGAAATTTGAAAGACACACTGCATTTAGGCGCATTTGAAGTTAATATAACCCAGTGAACATTTTTGTGTTGATGAAAAAAAAAGTAGTTGAAAAGACGGTGAAACGCCGTCCCGTGTCTAGGTGAAAAACCGACAAAATTTGTTTGAAATTTGAATACATATGAATTCATGGTTTTGCTCAGTGGGAAGTTAACAGCTTAGTTAATAGTAAGTAAACCGTTATTCTTCTTTTATTATTATTATTATTATTATTATTATTATTATTATCATTGTATAATAATAATAAGTACATGATTAAACTAGGCCTAATACACCACACTCTGAGCTTATGATGGGCTTTAAAAAAAAAATTTTGCTTCTTTTCTTGTTGCTTTTCTGATTCACTGCGTTTATAAAAACCATTCTGGCGCGAGGAAGTTCTGTGAATATTTAACCTTTACAATGGTCTCCACGAATAGCGCCTGGCTGCCAGTTAGCGCGCGGTGGACATTTTTACAAAGATCAGACCGTTGACCTTAATATTCTGCGTGTTCGTGGGGCACATATCTTCAAATTGCTTATATTTAATAAACTGCAATTTAGTGTTCACCATGTAATATTTTCTGACATATTCAAATAAAAGAATCCAAACATTAAACGAATGCGGTTAACTCACGTCACAAGTATTCCCTAGCCTACTTAATCATTGTATTAAAGCTTGCATAGTCCCTTGCAGTTGTGTTGCATTACCTTATCTGAAACGGCCAAATAATGTAGAACTGTCTAAGCACCTGTATCTGTAATGGTTGTAGGCTATATAAGATATATGCTGTAATGGTTGTAGGCTATATAAGATATATGTATTTGATTCTTACTAGATCTGTGGTACAAGAATATCAAGGGGAAAATTTCTGTTGAACATCTAACGACGATTGGCAAAATAAAAATAAAAAACACCTTTGACACGAACTGAAAATCAGTTAATTCAATTTTGATGTTTAGCTCTATTAAAACTATTTTGTTAATTTTTCTCAAGGCTTTTGTAATTGCTTTCACAACCTCACAATTTTACAATATAAAATAAGTTGCGGCTGTGAAATGTTATAAGGTAATGAAACACCAAGAAGAAAATGACTTCCACGATCAGGAGCGGTACAATGGATTCTTCCAAGTGTTGCTTTTATAACATAAATCCTAAAAGGAAACTTTGTGGATATGCTGTAGTTCTGCATACAGACTGTGCCTTTATGCGTTTCCTCTCTGTTTCTAAGTCAAGAAAAAAACTGTATGTTCACGGCATATGATCGTCTTCAATCCATCGGGTAGTTCTCGTGGTCACGTTTCGCGTTACTGCTTGGAATTTGAGAGACTAACAGCTGCGCATAAATAAAGTTATGGCATCCAACAGCTGCGCCATTTTCCTCCGGGAAAGCCAATGGAAGGTGGTACAGCTATACGGAGGCATATGAGTAGACCAACCGGTTTTTGAAAATGTATTGCCAGTAAAACATCCTCATAATAATAATGAAATGATATACTGTTAATTATTCATTAGTAATCTACTATTACTACTACAAATAATAATAACAATAATAATAATAATAATAATAACAGACGGTAATTACTCTGCTTTTGGTCGCATTCTGAACATAAGGCTGGTCTCTAAATCTCTGGGTGGCTTGTTGAAGCCAACCAGCATCAGTAGCAAACACAAGTATAACTGCAGAGAAAAGTAATTTACTTACACTATAGTACATGCTGATCCCTATTCCCATCCACGATGTCTGGCGCGAGACGGAGAGCGGCAGGTAGGAGTTACCGAATCGCACTTCGCAGAAGACTACATTCAAGTGAAAATACAGGCGACTTCATATCTATTTCTGACCTGGTGCATTAATTATTTAATGAGCCACGTGAGCGCACAGATAAAAATCCAACGCAAGGCGGCTGTGGGGTGACCTTTGTCTTTGTCTTTGCTAAATTCAAATTTCCCAATAAAATTTACAGGGTTGCCCAGCGCTCCGGTGACGTATAAAACGTTCGTGATTATGTCCGAATATGACTGGAAAAGATACATCGCATGTCCATGCACGAAATAAGACAGGCAAGGCCAAAGCCCCAGCAACGTGCTTCCTAGACAAACGCAATAATGGAAATATTTTTTTTGCAAATTCCCAAATACCCCTCTCCAGCCCAGCATTGGTTTATGTGCTAGTATTAATGTTTTACTCGTATTTATTCTTGTAATTGCAATTTGAATTACCGTACCACATTGGATTGAAACAAAAAGCCTTTTGTTTTTCTTTTTCCTTGCAGTGAAAAGTCACGCGGATGTGTGGCCGGCGACGATATTTACCCTATATTCCTATGGTGCCGGTCGCGCCAGGCGCTAGGCCTTGTTTCCTAATAAACATTATTGCGGTTATTGTTGTCTATTGATATAACTCGGTGTATAGACAAACACACTCGTCTGTCCCCTTATCGTCCCGAGTGCAAAAAGGGAGGTCTGGACATTGTGCCGAAAGGTCAGAGTTCACAGAGACCGTTCCAGCTTGATAATTGGACAGAAGCGGTGGCCTCTGGACGAACCCTTCCTATGTTTGACTGAAGCAGGTACGGAGACACGCTCGCGACAGCTCGCGAACCTGTGACTACAAGACATACTTGCACGGCAACTAGAGGATGCAGACATTGGAATAGGCCTCGGCAGAATTTCAGAACTTCCTTTTTTTTAAAGGAAATGTTTTGTTTTTTTGCACATAGATGCCTAATATTTGTTTGACAACGTGTTTTTATTAAGGCTTTAAACGCACACAAAAAATGTATACACAAACGACCCAGAGTGAATATGATTCATCTACAATGATAGTGCAGGGATCAACCAAAATCTTTAAATCCTACTGTTCGTTCATATTCACCTGCAATAGCTTGTTACGGATGTTTCTTGCTAGACAAATAAATAATTTCTAATTAGCCTACATTTAATGACGTTTGAATAAGACTATTTAGAAAATAAAATGTACGTTGACCATATCTATATATCGATGCAAATATTTGTCAATATATAGGCCTTAAATAGCATTTCTTATATTGGTCAATGGCGAGCTTACAACAGCTGAATGGCTTGCTTTCGTTATGACGTGCGTATGTTCTTATATGAAAACACACAAATACTAACAGAACAAAAACAGCAATTTTGTTTTCATGTGTGTTGATTTAGCTTATTGCAAAACGTGGCATTCAAATTAAAATTGAAGACTCTGGTGCTAAAAGTACTGAAGTCACAAAATGTCTATTTTGAGAAAATCAAAATATAATTTATCCATAAAATCAGCCATTAAAAGTTTTGCTGTTTTTATGCATTGCTTAGGCACCTTTTTCTGTTAACAATATGTATAGGGTGGGCTTAGTTAGACAAATACAACATGTTTCTATGCTCAACTTGAATTGTCTAAAAATGTGACTTCAGTACTTTTAACACCAGGGTCTTCAATTATAAGTGTCCTGGTAAAATAAACTAATGCAAACAAATTAATCAGCAATCAAAAAAATAACCTAACGTTTTTCACTCAATTGTGTCTACTGTTTCTCAATAAACATGTCTTTAAAACACACACACATATAGTATATTTCATATGTGTGTGTGTGTCTGTCTGCCTGTCCATAAATGCGTACATTCAGGTGGTTTATCTGATCTCATTTTTCTTACATGCGTAAAACCTTTAATAAACTGATATTAGAGCAGAACGTTCGAACGTTCAGAATCGAACGGTTGTATTTCGGCGAATCATTCGAGTTCTTCCCTGTGATTCTGACTGTTAGTCCATGCAAACTGCTCCTCTTTTCCAAACATTTAATTCCTCAAAGCGCGGTATAGTCTGCTTAGTGCCAGTTCAACGCGTTTACAGTAAGTTTAAAGGGATAATTTCATTGCGCACAAAGCCGTTTTCACCAGTTCTATGGCCTTTTAAAGGGGGGGGGGGGGGGGGTGCATTCAACACAGAGAACATCAAAGCCCAGAAACAGAAAAGGCAGAAAAGGCAGAAAAGGGTTCTCCTACCGAAACACATTTATACTACATACAGAAGCGACGCAGTACCGGTTTGTGTTTGTATGTTGCGCACTATGTCAAAACAAACCAGAACTTTACCATGACTGGCGTGGATTTATCCGACGTCCAAATAACACCTCGTGCTCAAAGCGGTGCACCTTTAAATACGTTTTATTTTATTTTTGCACTTACTTGTTTATTCTAGAATACACGACAACGTCAACCAATTTAACACAACAGCTACCACTGATAGCAACACTCACAGTGTTAATCACATCACTCATGACACTCCAAAACGCGCACAAACAGGGTCTTCTACAGGGCGAAACATCAATGGGTTCTACCATACATACACATATATTGTACCGCAGATTTCTATCGATTTGTCTTTATTTACACGAGTCAGTCACCCAGGCGTGACATGAACTCTCACGTCTAGAACAACAGGGAGACGCTCTCTCAGGAGCGCGTTTCCGCGGACACGAGCATCCGCAAAGGCAGTCCCGTGCAGTGTCTTTACACGTTTTTGCTGTTGTTTTTATACGAGATAAACAATTACATGCTATGCTGTGCAGCACGCGCCACAGAAATGAAGCAAAGAGAGAAGGAGAGAAGGAGGGAAGGAGAGAAGGAGGAAAGGAGGGAAGGAGGGAAGGAGAGAAGGAGGGGTCCATCGTTTCGGAGTAAATGCTTGAATGTTGGGTTCATATTCCATTAGGAACTGATCCAAACTCAGCCGTCCAAGCTTTCTCAGTCCACGTGCCTGGCCATCTTCAGGAAACTGCGAACTATAGACGCGCGGCACAGGCCGTGGGCACCAGTTCTGTCTGGTGGGGGGGTGTTTTGACGTGCTGCTTTCCGGAAGACGAGCTGCTGGACCGGATCTTAGTGTTCGGCAGCTTGTGGTCTTTCTTCCACTTCATTCTGCGATTTTGAAACCATATCTTGACCTGACGCTCAGACAGGCACATTGTGTGCGCTATCTCCACGCGCCGGCGTCTGGTTAAGTAACGATTAAAATGGAACTCTTTCTCGAGCTCCAGAGCTTGCTGTCGGGTGTAGGCGGTGCGGGACCTCTTGGGCGGTCCTCCGTTGTAGCCCGGGCAAACTAGACACAGGCAAAAGCAAGCAGGTGTTACGGTTACATTCATTTACGCCACGTCTTAAAAGAGGGGGATTTCCAACTAAAGAACAACCTATATTACAACGGAACAGAACATGTCACAACAACACGCATTGTGTTCAAAGGAAACGATTGACTATCTATTTTACAAGTAAGATATTCCGATTTGCATTCGAAGATGACCCCGAAGTGTCTAATTTGGTGACGTAATGTCCCAGCACACACATATTCAAGCTATTAAAATCGCCAGGAAAGCAGCAGGGATATTGTGTCTTGGCTGCCGTCCAGAATAAGAAAGATAGTTTCGGTTAAAAGCAGCGACGGCACACGACTCCTGCAGAGGAACACACCAATAAAATTTACGAGGGTCTTTAATTACCGACCTAGCAGTTCGGCGCTCGTAAATATCCTGAATGGGGCCGCTGCTATAATGGGCGTTCGCACGTTCCACGGGGCTCGGGCTCGCGGAAGGACAGGGTTCCATTCTCAGACTGACAAGCAACTTACCCGTGTTAACAACGTGCACCTTCTTCATCCACGGATAGACCACGGGCTCTTTAGTCTTTTGCGCGGGCGGAAGCGTCTCGTTGGAGAGGCTGCAGTCTTTTGGAGCGACAGTCCCTCCGTCATCGCTGGAAATCATGCGAATATCATGGTTCTGCTGGACGGGCTGGGTCTGAAGGTGCCCGGGGAAGTCCTCCAGTCCGTTTGAATGTGCATTGTTGTATTCGTAGCCAGGTTCTGTGTAGTTTGACCGCTGAAACGACGCCTCGTCCTGATGAGCGAAACCCGGACCTTTCGGTGGTTCGTAGTATTCTGAAGGGGTGGGAATGTAGCCGTTCTGGGGGTATTCCTCACATGGAGGGAACGAGGGTTCGATATAGTTTGAGTTTATCAAATATGAACTCATGGTCATTAATTTCTGAAGTGCAATAATACTAATTTTTATTGCACTGTCGTTTTTCTCATCTCCACAAAACCCTCCTCCCTCCCTGTCAAATGTACAAAGTTGGGAGATCACGTGAAAAGCTCCACCAATAACAGGCGCCCCTGCGGGCATCGCGTAAACACACACCAATAGTAAACCAGACCGGGGCACGACGAAATTTATCGGACAGTCTACGCTGGTGTTTTCATAATTGGACAAAAATACACAAAGAACATATAATATTGTAATGTGTTTACCGAAAGCGACTATTCCATTACATTTACTGTATTTAAATATGTATAAAATAATGTAGCTCTCAAAAGCATGTAAACGTTCAGGAAAAATAAGGTGGTGTGCAGGTGGTGGTTGTCTAGCCTATAACAAGATAACAATTTATTTAAATAACGGATTACTCCAGAATGCTTGTTTTTTAAAAGCTGTTAAATAGTCCCAAATTAGATAAGGCATTAAAGTAGTATGGACGTCCACAGCATATTTGTTGATATTGCAAAACTTTGCACTGACATTCTTGATAACTGCACAAAGACTCCAAAAATGAGAAAGGACAGTAGCTTATATACTTTGGAAAACTCAGACCAAGGCACAGCTCCACAACCTAAAGGAAACTCAGACCAAGGCACAGCTCCACAACCTAAAGGCCGATTGGGTGAATGGATACCACACGTGCCAGTCCAATAACATTTAAAACTAAAACTGTAAATCACGCACGAGCTGTAGGCTATACATGTCCCTCGACTGGGCCCTGTAGTTCTAACTAACAGGCATTTTAATTACACAACACATACGATCTTCTCGAAGAAGTAGTGCATCTATAGAAAGTCCGTGTACTATCACCTGGTGTTGTTAGTTGGCAACGAAAGAAAATCAAAAAGGCCTGAAACCGTATAGGATCGGAACGGCCAATTTCAGGTAACTAGGCCGAACCACTAAGCAAAGGGGGCGCGTGAATTAAATACGGCATCGTTGTCACAACAGGTCACAAGAAAAAATAAATGGGATACTACGTAAACCAAGTAATCATCCGCGATTTCTAATTTTACTCGACACGAAATTCAACCAAACGGTTTCAACAGTAAAAAAAAAAAAATAGGCTGATTTCAGCCTCCAAATGTGTAGACGTCTTGCCCGAACTTTGCACTGTTGCCACCTCATCTTAAATAAACTTTAATCTTCACAAATCTTCATGGCCTTTTAAAAATCTCAATATAACACGGAAATCACGTCTGTGTGTAAGGCTATAACACACAATTCCATAACTATGATCAAGACATTAAGTTAGTTGGAAAGTATTATTCTTATTGTTATGATTATTATTATTGTTGTTATTATTATTATTCTTATTATTAGTATTTTATGTTATTATTTTGGTTTGTTGCTTTAGTTGTGTTTGCTTCTGCTCTCATACGTATACCGTAATTAATAATATATGGTCTGAATAATATTAATTATGTTAAGGAATTGGCTCAATTATGCATTTATACTTTGAATCTTCAGCCAGAGGCACGAGCCAGGCCGCGGTTTCGGGAAGGCTGCAGGCATTGTAGCCTAAGCTTATTTCTTATCAAACTCCAGCCACTTCGACAGCCACCTTGTCTTTGCGAATTCGACGGTTCGTATCATGCCTAATGTTGCTTTTAAAACTATTGTATGCTATATCATCTTGCTTCTATCCACAAAGGAGATTTCGTTTGCAATTTTGTCATTGGTGGTGACAGTCCCACGTTACAAAGAATTGGTTCTGCCGACAGGCACTGAATAAACAGAAGAAGAAAAAAATTAGTCCACAAGCAGGTTTGGATTTAAATATGGATCATAGCATGGACCATAATCTTCACGTGCCCAGCTTGTCTCGCGGATCGTGATGCTCTCTTCTATCTCATCCGCCACAGCCTGGGTCCATCCGCCTCCTCATCCGCGAGAAAACCGGGGGTCGCGAGTATCAACAACAAACTTCCGTGACACAGTCCCGGGATCTGCGGGGCCTACGCCAACAGCCAGGAGCGTCGGAAACTTAAACTAATTCCCCTTCCCTTCTGCAGACAAGCCCTCACCAACTTTAAAATGACCGAAAACTGACACCGTTCCCACTTTATTTTCTTATTAATCTCGCGCATTGACAGTCTTTGTTAAACAACAAGGCGTGTCCTTCACGAGGCGACATTTTCATATTTGTTAGACGCAGTGACCTGAAGTTCACCCCATACTTGGACTTCGGATTTCCAATGTCTATGCGGCTCTGAAGAGATAAGTGAGCGCTTTGCACGGGTCAACAACCAATAGCTCCCCAATAGGGACAAAACCGGCCTAGAAATGCCATTTTAAAGCATGAAGTTGTAGCATTAATGGCCTCTACTGCCTGCCCCTTGTGTGAATCCATGCGATGTACATATATATATATATATTCGTTTCAGCTTCAGTGTCACAGAAAAGCTGAAGTTGTACAGAGCACTCTGGGCCTGTAAGTTTATTTAAATGTGTCGTCGGTTCTCATTATTATTGCTATACAGCTATATAAATACATTGATGTTTAATTAAAACTTAATATTACCTACAAAATAGTTGTGTGGTTGCATTATAATTAGTGTATCCAGTGTATAGTAGTGTACGATTATAGGCGTATATTTTTGGCCCATTAGAAGGGGTATTGTGCGTTTATGAATCACTGTGTGCGGTTATGAATCACTGTGTGCGGTTATGAATCACTGTGTGCGGTTATGAATCACTGTGTGCGGTTATGAATCACTGTGTGCGGTTAGCTGCGGCATCATGGGTCATAAAGAGTCATTCCAGGCGCGGAACAGAAATGAACATTTATGATCATTTTCATTTGCATCTCTTTGTTTCCAGGGTAAAGATATAGTTAAGTATCGTTTGCAGCGAGTGTAAACACAGACAAAACGTGTCTGAGAGCAAATAATCAGTGTTTCCTACAATCGCAGCCATAGCACATAACCGCTGTGGAATAAATACACATTTGCTATGATCCTAAGAGCAGTCTGTCTACGCTATGACTCCAGTGTTAAATATAAAAGAGCAGTCTGTCTACGCTATGACTCCAGTATTAAATATAAAAGAGCAGTCTGTCTACGTTATGACTCCAGTGTTAAATATAAAAGAGCAGTCTGTCTACGTTATGACTCCAGTGTTAAATATAAAAGAGCAGTCTGTCTACGTTATGACTCCAGTGTTAAATATAAGACATGATGTCGTCTCAGTTGGTTACGTTCGTATATGAGTCGATTTTTTAAATTTGTATTCATTATTCACAATAAAAATGACAAGAAAAGGCGCTTGGTGGCTTTCGTGGGTATATTAAGCCTGTATTACATTTCTTTCGTACAATTTTAACAAAAACGAAAAAAACGAGGGTCTGGACACAAAAGTGGAAATAGCAACTTAACTGGTTTAATTAACTTTTGGCTTTCAGCTTCGACCCCTTAATGTACGTAAGCGCTGTAAGAGTGCACTCCATGCATTGACCTGGAAAATTGCTCATTTTTTTGTCGACATTTGTTTTGGGGGTTTAATGTAAAGACGTAAAACATTCATTTGAATTGTTTGGCAACGAACTGCGCTTTCTGTGAGGAAATAAATTTCGTAATAAACATATAACGACACCTGTTGTTCTTAATTAAGTGAAAGAAAGTAGATATTTTCAACTGTAGCGGATACTGCGTTAAATTTTCACAAACAGGCTCGCTTTTTATTCCTTCTTACTAATAAGTAGACAACATTGTCTCTGAATGAATGATAGACAGATTGCAATCAGCAGCCTATGTTTCCTATTCTGGATATTGCAAGCAAAATTCACAAAGATAGTGGCGATCAACAAAACTAATGAAACATGTACGCTGGTATTGAAAAAGTAAAAATTTGGCGACATTTAATTATGAGTGAAGTATAAACGTGGGATTAAATACGGGGATTATCTGGCTCTGTGAGAATTACTAAACGCCGTTTTCTACTGGTCATTGTTTTCAGATGAATAAGACTTCAAATAAATTATATGGATATATAATTATGATTTTCTAACATGGTTATTAACACGGTGACAAAATATGTACATTGCTTTTGAAATGTGCTTACATTGTGTTGTAAGCTTAAAATACACAGTAAAACGTTCAGTGTTATATCAACTTTTACAGAGTTTATATGAGTCCACTATGGCCTCATATAAACTCTGGTAGAGTTGAATTGACACTGGACATTTTACTACATGCATATTACATATGAGTAAATATTTTATATATATATATAAAGATTAATATTAATATGTATTTATTAATTATTTGAGGGTACACTGTTACCCTTTGAATATTTGCTTTCTTCAAAATATGTAATCTAATTAACTGTGATTGCATTTAAATTATTTTAACTGCATCGTCACTGTGAATATTTGACGGGGTTGATGGATATTCAAATCCAATGCTATATTAAACATTATTCTGTGCAAAAGCCAGATGTATGATAATTTCTGGCCAGAGTAGATACCAGGCATAAACTGGGGCCAGTAACAATACCCCCTTTCTGTTCCATAGGAGTATTTCATTTCAATCATGTTAGAATTTAAGATTTCGATATGTTCAATCTAACCGCAATGGAGCAAACAAAATCTATTGCCGTGGCGGCTGATGTGAATGGCGTTTGAGGTCACATTGCATTTTCACTCAAACATTGTTATTCATTTTTCTAAACTGATTTTAATTGTGTTACTTATTCATTTATTTATTGAAAAATATCGGTTTCATCCTGGAATCAATATCCACGAATGGCATTATTTACCCAGGCATCGCTGTTTCTCGAGTTAGGATTGAATAGGGCCCATTTCAGTTCACATGTTCGGTGTGGTTTTATCTGAGAAGAATCAGCTGACAGCTTTCGTTAAATGGGGAAAAAGCATATCCAGAGTGGAGCGGCTTGCATGATATCATACCATTTAAATTTGTATTTAAACATGCTGCGCTGTTTTACTGTTCATACGCCAATGTTTTAATTTTAACAAAAAAATTACAATAATGCCATAATAAAAAATAACCGATCCAGCTGGGCCGGTGGACTGTGGAACCCAGCGACCTGCGGTTCATAACCCGGGGTCACCCCGCAACGCGGGTTCACCTGGAGTTCACGGTGATACATGTGTAATTCAAAGCTATTTTATCTTTTGTACTGAGAGTCAAGATCGCTATTATAACGGTGGCATCGAGCGCAGGCTGAACAGATGACAGAGAGGCGTTCAGAGCGTAAACTATTGACCCCCATTTTTCCTCGCGCTCGTCCGCCCAGTATCACAGCGTGGTTGCTGGACTGACGGTTTCCGTAGAGATTCGACGTCTGGCCTCGACGCTCCCTTTCCCCCCATTGGTTGAAACGGTAGATAGCATCAGTTAAGTCATTATGTCCAACATTTACTGTAGTCACTGGGTAGGTTTAGCATCCGTAATGGGAGCATTACCTTGCGTGACGAGGGCAGAGGTATAAACTACCGTCAGAGGGACAAATACCAAACGCCAAAATCTAGGGATCACATTTACTCAATTTGTAATTTACTCGATTCCATTTGCACACGTTTCCCTACAATTCTTGTAACTTGATTTTGTGTAAAATGCTGAAAATTACTGAGAGACCTGTCTATTCGCTTTTGAGCAAACCATGCACTGGCCCGCTTGCATCGTGGTAAAATTATATAGAATGCAGCCTCACTAAAGAGGCTGCTAGAGGGCTAACTAGGTAAGTAGCAATTATTTCGTAGTGCTCTGAATTAATGTCTCATTTGGTTTGACGCAGCGCGCGCTGCAGTGACGGTGAACTTGGCCTAAAGCGGGCTCTGCTGGTGGCTCCAAGCGCGTGCAGATTTATCTTCATGCTGTTTCTGACCTCCCGGTGAACCGCACTCAGTGCGCTTTCCTCCTCTCCACACCACTCCCCCTCTCTCCCTCTCCCTCTCCGGCCCCCTTTTCAGCGATGCTAACCAGTCCTACAAGGATTCCGGCCGAATTTAATAGTGCCCTGAAATTATTTCCGTGCATGTGACTCGAAAGCATGTTTGGTCTTATTTAATAGCCATAAACCAAAATACATACATGCACGTCGTTCGTCAGAGGGTCGCGCTAACAGGTTCAAGCGGAATTATGAAGAGCATCGTTCTGAATGAACGCTTTCCGGTTCTGCATTTCCGTCTCTTTAACTTCATGGCCCACACAGATGTTTACTTGTTAATTAGCGAGGACACACGGCCACGAAAACCAAACGAACTTACGTTAAATAATGGTTGACCAGCCATGCTTTGCTCAGGACACGTCATATTTACTGCTTTAAGTAAATGTAAAGTATATAGACACTTGAGTAAAGTCGCTATAAAATGGTGTAATGTTTGCTGGCCACAGCTGATTAGGTGTACATTTGGGACACTATGCTACAGACTCTGACTTCAGCTGTTTTCGGCACATGCCCTTGTTAGACGCAAGGTTTAAATAGTTGCACATCTTCTGGTTTAAATTGTTAGGAAGAAATAAATCAATGTATAATTATACAGATAAAGTTGAAATATTCGGAAAGCAAGTGCAATTATTTAGAGTAGCCGATACCAATCTTTCAAGGACAATCATGGCAAGCCAGACAATGGGGTGTTTTACCTTTTACAAAACCAGGGAAATAGAACAGACGGGAAAGGACAGGAAAGCAGTATGCAGTCACAGTTTATGGCATTCATTTTTTTTGTTAAGTAAGAGCATATTTTACTGTAACCACGTATTCATGCGCGTGCATTTTCAGACCGAGGAAAAAGCAGCCTTTTGAAGCTCAAAGAGCGCAAAATTAAAACTCGATGAGGTGTTTATGCACAGGTCAACTTTCAAAATAGTCACAACATAAGTACATCAACCTGAACTAAAATCAATATTAACACCAATCCCGTGTCACCCGCAATTTTTTTTTAATATAAGTTTTATATAGAATTTCAAACGTGTGACGTTTAGTAAAATTACGCAGTTACCGAAATGCTTACTATCCTCCTTTAAAAAAAAACTGACAATTTAATATTTTACTGAACCCCCTGTAAAGCTGTACATCCAGACAACAAAGACGCAAACTGGATCAGGTGGCTTAGTCTCCCAAACCTAAAAACTTGGACCCGGTCAGATTATTACATTATTTGTCCTCTTTTAAAAACTCTTGCCAATCAATTCGCCAAACGGACCACGCCTCAGCACAGGATCATTCGGGACACAGAATCCTGTTGAATTCATAGAATGAGCAAGGATATATACCTATACCTACAGTATATTACATATGTATATATACCTCTACCTATATTGGCTTGAAGGGCACTTTTGTCACAATATTATAACAACAACAACAACAATAATAATAATAATAATAATAATAATCTGGACAATAACAATAGCGAGACAGTTCCCTTTCAAGGTCACAGAGCGGCCCTTTGTTAGGGCTCTGGGCTTCATGACCTGATATGCAGAATTCTGAACTCTGGAGAACAAGTTAAGCTAATTTGTGCCGTGCTAAAAATGTGCACATATATAGGCATAAATGAAGAAAAAACGTATATAGCTTTAACATTTAATCTCTGTATGACTGACTAAAACAAAACAGACGGATAAATATGAACAAAACTCTTGAGCACCCAGAAGGTCGCAATAGTTCAGAGAAGCGAGATACACTAAAAATGCTAGGGACCAATTGAACTCCAGTGAACGATAATTTCTGTATTGTAAAATGCAGAAAATAGCTCTGAGGGAAACAAGACCGTCAGCCACATAGTGGGGAAGGGTGGGGGCAACGCGCCGAAAAGGAAGCAATTAAAATACCCTCCGAGCTGGAAATATACTAAACATCTGCCAGGGCTAATATCCCAAGCACTGCAATCGGCAGATTAGTAAATTAAGTAATCAGGAACGGATAGAAAGCCTCTTTCACGAGCCAAGGTCTGTGGGTGGGGGGAGGGCTATTCCGGCCCACACGAACAGTGGCGCACGCCACAAGACAGCAGAAAAAGGTGAAGGGAAACCTACCTTCAGCAGAGAGCCGTTTTTTCACGTTCCTCGCGTGCACTTGCTCCATCGCGTGCTAGTCTGAAAGAAGAGCGGCTTTAATGGTCAGGGAACACTTACAGCCTGCAAGAGAGTCAAATGAAGCCGCGCGTCAGTGTGATTATATGTTATGTGAAACATACTGTTGGATGTCAACTCCCCCAAAACCATAAAACTTACTTTAATGGCACCACGTGACCGTTTATGGCCAGTGAGCCTATCTGTCGCGGCTGTGGATGATTTTACGATCTAATTCATAGACAAACCCCCCATTCATTTGGCACCCAAATGTCATGCAGCCGGAACTGGGCTAATAAAGTTTACAGCTCTAAACTTAAATAGATTCCCCGAGTGAACTCAGCTCGAGCTGGGACGCACTGCCTCTCCAGCCGGTTATTGGTCAGGACCGTTTAAACCCCACGCGCAAGGGTGAGTACAGTAACATCAATATTTCTACCTGTTGATTTTCCGCAGAACTTATATCCTGCAACTCTGATATAAAAAGGGAGGTTCTAAACGTTGGAAATAAAACTAGAAGTTATGATTATTAATGAGAAATTCAACAGAGCAACAGAGTTCACAAAGAGGTCGCTTAGTTACGCATTCATGACCAAGCGTTTGGGACTGCTTCCACGCAACACACACACACACACACACACACACACACAAACACACATATATATATATATATATATATATATACATACATACATACATACATACATACATACATACATACATACATACATACATACATACATACATACATACATATATATATATATAACATTTATTTAGAAACTGTTCATTCTGACGCACAGAACACAAACTCAGAACTCTGTAGCGCACGAAAACGTTCCAGTAGAAAGTTTATTATCATTTTTTTTTATTTCCAGTCATTCTTAAAAACATTTACAAAAGCGGATCACAATGAGGCCGAACATTCAGGAGAAGGTTTCACAAACACGCCAGGCTCAGGCGCTTGTGAACAAGAGCTTACACAAATCCGTGCAAATAAAGATACAAAGGCACAGCTAAAATAGACTGGGTCGGAGACCTGGGTCCTTCACTTTTTTTTACTTTTTTTTTTTTTTTTTATACAACTCACAACAATTACAGTACAAGGTAGGTAGTATTTCTGGTCATAGAGGAATAGAAACAGGGGTTTCTTTGACAGCTTAGAGCAATTAAACAATATAATATGTTTAATGTGTAATAGCATCCTACATTAAACGAATACATACGTACATACATACAAATGAGCAACAGACATTGTTTTTATTTATTAAGTAATTTCTTCACTTTTCAATCAGAATGCAACACATACAGTAACTTTTCAGACGTTTTATACGGGTTTAACTTCAAGCGATGTCTTTTCTTAAGAACAGTAAATAAGTTAACATATACCTCAATTTGTTTTACAATAAGCCCAGACAAAGATTTTACAGAAAGCTGGTCTACTCACACAAGCATTATTACCACGCGGTCAAAAAGAGAAAAGGGCTATAAAGCCTCTAGTTTCTGCTCCGGCAGAGGTCGTGGAAAGTCTCGCGCACTGGAGGGGGGAAATCCTCTCTCTATTCCAGTACTTTTTTGTTTGAAGTGCACAAATTTTTAGGGACGGTAGCCGCCTCCCGCAGCGGCCATGCTCATGCTTTTGAGCTTATTGTCTTTTTTCCATTTCATCCTCCGATTCTGAAACCAGATTTTAATCTGTCTCTCTGAGAGACACAGGGTGTGGGCTATTTCGATTCTCCGTCTGCGGGTCAGGTACCTATTAAAGTGAAACTCCTTCTCCAGCTCCAGCGTCTGGTAGCGGGTGTAGGCTGTCCTGGCTCGTTTACCCTCCGGTCCGGTCAGACTGTCTGGTACACAAAATATCAATGTTTATTAATGTGTACAACAACATACTAGAACACACACACACACACACACACACACACACACACACACACACACACACACACACACAATTACGAAATAATTTTAACATGGAATTTCTCTGTACAAACATAGTTAAAACCAGCGTAATTTAAACATGTGACCAAATGAAGTATAACTAAGAATAAAAAAATAACAGAAAAAAATACGTGAAATGTTTGGTGTCACTTTTTGGCCTCTGAAAACTGTAAAATAAAAATCTGCCAGTTTAAGCCACTGCTTGTCCATGCATTGCGAACAGAAACGTGGCACAAATGTAAAAAAAAAAAAAAATACGGTCGGATAAAACAAACATTCGATTTCTCGACTATACGCGAACATCGCGCGTGCACGTCCCTGTACTTTCCGTCAACGTGCTAAATTCGACTGTCACCTAATTTCAATAGACTGTGCAGTACAGACATACAAACATATACACAGAAAAACAGACAGACAGATATACATACACATATATACGCAAATGGTAAATTGTAATAAAGTGCATGAAACAGGCTTTACCGTGACTTATGTGAAGCTTTCTCATCCACGGATATATCTGGGGTTGGACAGCCTCAGTGAGGTTCTGTGAAGTTGTCCGCGCGCTGCCCGCCGGCTTTTCCGATCCAGAGACCTGTGTGGCGGGGACAACTTCCCTGCTTAGTCGCGCGCCTCCGCTGTTTGAACTAGAGGAGGAGGTGGTGGGGCTGGATATTGAGTTTTTAACAGCGCGGATAGTTTCGCTGACCGGAGAGCTGGCGACAGAGGAACAAGGTAACGGGTCAGGTTGAGGCGAGTGAGTCGCCGCAGCCGGCTGGTTGAACCTGCTGGATTCGGTGGATGCAGCTGTCGCGCTGGGCGTGTAGCTCGGAGCTCGCTCGGCGACATCAAAGTGATCGGAGGCAGACCGACCGACACTGAGGTCCATCCCGTTGAAGCCATAGCCGTACCTATTGGAATGCATGCCGGTCGTGTCCCGGTACTGCTCGGTCGCCGAACTGTGATCTCCATAGTTATGTAACTGGTAGTCCGCGCCATTTGGATAGCGACCGCAGAATGAGTTTACAAAATAAGAGCTCATTTGTTGATAATAATTACGCGGTTGTGATTACTTAGAGAAAATAATATGTGTGCTTGATTTGTGGCTCTTGATGGTTTTGTGCGTCTATAGCACCCCTGCACAATTTATGATGAATTATGGAAATGACTGGGACATGTACTTGATTCCCTTCCTACGTAGGCACCCAAATATGGGGTACGACTTGGAATCACGTGCTTTTGTTGTCCAGTCGTAAATCCTGCTTGATGACCTCCAGAGGTAAACTCGTGCACAAACTGGGGAGGCTGGGAGGATGCTCGTGCTGCGGGCGCGTGCTTCGGAAGGGCGGCCCTGGCTCCGACGTCTGCTTAGTTGTCGAAGCGCGCCACCCACTGGCCACGGAGTCGAACTGCTAGAGTTGCTTCAGTTAGGGAGACGTCGGGGTCGAATAGAGGTTAACAGACATAGCGGTACAAAATGCGTCGCTCCGCGTGCACTGTAAGAAGGGCACGGCAAGGACTCGAAATCCAAACAAAACATTTGTTCAAATCTAAATAAATATGACTGGAAATAATCTATGTTTTTCCAAATATTAAAGGTAGGCCATTATGTGTAGTTTATATGACTGAATTGTTTTCATTTAAAATAAAAACCTAGTTATTTAGGCACTTCTTCAATGTTAAGGAAATAAATAATTGTCAAGCATTATTTGGCCAGGCATAATTACTACAGATATTAATTTCAGTTTTTGATGAGCTAATTAAAATGGTCTAAAAGACCACACAACTATTAGTTTTCAATTCTGCTGACACATGCATCAAAGTGATATTCAGAAATGACATCAATGACCACACTGAGGTCTTAAATCAAATATAAGCACAAATATGAAGCAGCAAGCAAGTTCAATTGTAGATATTCTTGAATTATGTCATCTCAATATAGTATATTTGAGTATATTGTTGTATATTAAAATCACATCTCGAATAATAAAGTACATGTTTTAACTGACACGTAAATAAGCACCCAAAATCTGCACAGGTAATGTGCAGCAGTAGTTTATTAATGTTTTTACAAGTTATTTGGTGTTCAAATTAATCTAGCCAATAAACGTACATAAATCAATACAAATCTGCTATTAGATTAAATATATTGATTTGACGTGGTTTACAAAACCTAAACTGACAAATATATAAATGTACGAAATGACATATCCTTATATAGGCTGCAAAATATCTTATTTAAATTCGTTTAATCAATGCAGGTACATTGTTATTACGTATTATTTTGTATATAGGCCTATACATTTGTTTGTATTTATGCTTATACTGTGGGAGTTAGTAGGGAGTAAGCATTCCATTTTACTAGTCATGGCAATACAAATCTAGACTCTTCACTGGAATCACGACATTTCTAATGCACTAAAATTATTATAGAAATGGCAATGATTATTGCAAGTAATGTGTTTTAGGAAAGTGTTTTACTCGTAAGGGCTGGGATCAGGGCAGACAAAAGCCTTCACTCTGTACACTGTACACTGTTCGGCAGGATCAGTCGAGGAAGCGGTGCCTACCAGCTCTGTTCTACTGTGCGGGAGAACGTCACTCATACGCAAAAATAAACTGATTTAGTATGATTTAGTCTAACCAAAATTATACCCAGAATTAGCTTCTCCTGGTTTCCCCTTCATGCGCTGTCACTAAAACATTACGTTTAAGAATCCGGTGCTAAGCTGCAGAGGGTTTAGTATGTAGCAGCAGCTGTAAGGTATTTGGATATAAACGTCTCGTACAAACCTTCCGTTTGGAGTCTGGAGTCTGTCGTAGCCTGTCGGCTACGTTTCCCGTCAGTTTAGAACAATGAACTTGGAATTACTTTAGGGGTATCATATAACAGTAGCAAATATCGGCTATGTATTTTTTAAATTTCATTTAAATATGAATGGGTTTCTATTTTATATTCGCTTCTTCTTCATCAACTTAATATTATTATGATTGTTATTAGTAGTAGTAGTAGTATAGTAGGCTAGTAGTAGTAGCCTAGCAATAATATTATTATTAGTAGCCTAGTAGCCTAGTAGTAGTATAGTTGGCTAGTAGTAGTAGTAGTAGTAGTAGTATAGTAGGCTAGTAGTAGTATAGTATTTGTTGTGTCTGTTATAAAAGCACCTGAATCATTAATTTGTTATATTTGCCATAGTTTAAAAGAGACGTAATGGAACACTTCATTGACTGACACCGTGGAGGTGGTTATGTCCGGTCGGGAGTTGTTAGGTTCTTGTTTGCTTAACACTCGAGTTGGCGTTGCTGTGTTAAGCGGAGTGACCCTCAGCGAGCGGCCTGGGCCTCCTCAGTGTGGAAAAAGAGCAGCACGCGGCAGCTCGCGGTACACTCACGCTGAGCTTTCTCACAGGATGTAGAGCACTGGAGGCGGAAATTATATCGGTGGATTGTACACTCCACCGGACGAATGGAAATGGATTACAAATCTGTGCCTGGGCGTGTCGAACGGTGTCTTCCCAGTTAATGAGACCTTGTTGCCGGGTTGCCGGGTATAGGGAATAGGAACGACGTGACATTTTTTTTTCCAAAAACAGAAACAGCGAGTTGTCCTACGTCTGTCTGTCTGGCTGTGACAGTTTGGGGTCGCGCGATATTTCAGTCTATTTTGGCCCCGGGCCAAACCAGTATGTAAACGTTGTCTTACCCCCACGTGCCTCTGGCGCCAATATAAACACTTCCACGCAATGCACATGAGATTGCGATTCAGCATTATGTGTGTGTGTGGGGGGGGGGGGGGGGGGGGGGGTTTAGAGGAGAATGTATTTTGGGGATCATTAGACCCCAAACAACTGCTGAATATGTTTTTCAAATACAATAGAGTATAAATATCTTACACACACAGCCTAATCAAATGCCACACAATACAGAGCCCCTGACAGTAAAATCGTGGTTCATTTTATAATTATGAATTATTATAATGATAGTAATTTTAATTCTGCTTATAGTAGTTTTATTTAGCAGCAGCATTATAAAATATCGCATAACTGCAGATACTGAGAGGCAACTTTATCCACCTGATTCCTCGTTGTATCCTTTATTTTGTGTTTATTTATGTTTATTTTGAGACCTAAATGCTTCACTTCCTCAGCAGTCGCGTGGGTAAAAACCGCTCGGAAATAACGGGACCCCGGAGCGCCAAAACTGAATATAATTATTATTATGATAAAAATAATATTTGTTATTATTATTCTTTCATCCATCCATCCATTATCTAACCTGCTTATTCCTGGTCAGGGTTCTTTCATTCTTTTTTATTTATTAGTACTACTGCCCCTACTTATAATAATAATAATAATAATAATAATAATAATAATAATAATAATAATAATAATAAAAGTTATTGTTATTATTATTTTAACATGATATATGTGTTATGATGTTATTATTCGGCCGAAAAATATCTGTTCCTCTTTGATGTCACGTACAATCCAGCATAACACTATCAACATCTGTAAATGTAAAACTGTAATCAATGACAACCAGAAAATGTACCACATTCATTATTTCTTATGATAATTACTCTTATTATTCTGTGTATTATAATTATTATGGGTCTTCTTATTATTATTATTATTATTATTATTATTATTATTATTATTAATATTGCAAGCCGAATTTAGATAAGAAATTTTATATCACAACGGTTAAACAGTTTTTATTAACATAAATCCTACGTTGATTACCGGTAAACTAGCCTACATTATTTTTATGGCTGTCACAACAGCACAATGTTAAAACAAAAGCAGCGCGAGACAGCGGCGGTATTCTCTGATTTTGTGAAAGGAAGGACCACACAAAATACAAGATAAATCCCATTTAGAGGCGTCATCATTATGGATCCAATCAAGTTTACTTCTCTATGCGTTGCTAGGGTGGGGAGCATTCGATCAAGCATATTCTAATTTCAATGAGTCCGTTATCAATGTGATGCGTGATAATGGAATAATAATTGAAACAAAATACCTGTTCAAATAAAAAAGATTTAGCCTAGAGGCGATGCGCATTGTGTGTGTGTGTGTGTGTGTGTGTGTGTGTGTGTGTGTGTGTGTGTGTGTGTGTGTGTGTGTGTGCAGGCTCTTTAGCAGATACCGACACAAACTGTGCATTACTTTTCAGCGCCACAAGGAGGAGACATTGAGCGACAAACTAAGCGCGCGCCAGAAGCGACTTTTACCTTCATGACAACACATTATTAAAATGGCGCTCAACACATCATACAAAACCAAGAGCATAGAATATCTCAAGCATCATAGTACATAGATAGACAATTGAAAACTCTCTATGTTTGTGTTTGTGTTTGTGTGCGTGTGCGTGTGCGTGTGCGTGTGTCTGTGTGTGTGTGTGTGTGTGTGTTTGTGCATGCGTGGAATTTGTGATTATGTAAATTATCTATCATCATAATCATATTAAAATCACATTGCACTGAAACTGACCAACCTTCAGATTTGGTAAGCATCTAAACCACACACAACAGTCAAGTTGTTTACACAGATTAATTGCCAACAAAACAGTTTTATCGGTGTATAGGCTTACATACAGTAAACATGATTCTGTGGTTTAAAGTTGAGCATAATTATTGTCAACAACTCCAATCTTATCTGTAATTAATGGTTGCCAATTAACTTCGAATCATATCACGACTAGGATAAGTTATCCGCTGTCTTACCTTTACGGAAGAAGCTGGGTGGCGCGCGGTGCGACTGACAGGTGTGGATGTGAAGCACACGGGGAGGGTCCGCTTCTGGGGTACGGAATGTTTCCCCGAATGAATCCACCCTCTCTTCCGAATCCTGCCAATGCTTAGAATCCATTCCCTGCGCCACGCTGTCCGCGCTGTTCTTTTACTCCTACTCAAGAGATCTTGTTTGCTTCGCGGCTCGAAACAATCCGTCCACATAAGTATCTCACGGTAAAACAAAGGATAATGCGGGGAGATCCGAGGCAGAGGAAGATTGCAGAGCTGAATGCAGCTCTATTCTCTAAAGGGAAATTATATATAAAAAGTTCATGTTCATGGCTACAATCCACATGACCAGTCGCGACCAATGGAGAGACGAAGCGCCTCGTAAAGTTGTATTGCAAAGTTGTAAATTTTCATACAGAACAGCGGATTTATGGCTCGGTGCGCGAGGGGGGCAGGTCAGGGCTAGGCGCCATTTTACCTGAAGGACGAACGCAGAGCTAAATTAGTTGAACAGAAATATTATACCGACCAAAGCCTGTCTCTGACATCAGTGTTAATGAACGCATTTAAACGGCTCACAGTCAGTATTCCCACCTTTGTGTCATTCTATTTTGTGTGTCAACGCTTCGTGAGGGATTTCGTTTCAGCTTCTGTTTATCACAACAATGTGTAGCTACTTTCACATTTTTGTTTGTTTTCTTCTACCGATTCATAATAACGACACGTTCAGATTTTCTATTGTGTGGAATCTGTGCGTTTTGTTCGATGTCTGTTATTTTTATATAAACGTGTGTAAATAAATGAGTGTTTTAAAGTAGGCCTAGTTTAACAGTGACCTTTTCGGTAATACGGACTGAGGCTCGTGGCGATAAACACGAAAATCAAATAAAAATGCTTAAATATAATGGCTCGGATGTGTTTATTTGCTCACTTGCATTGTATTACAAAATATTGTAGAATACCATACAAACTGTCGGATTGATTGAACCAGGCGTTTTTACAGTCAAAATTATAGACAAGTCCCTTATATGAGGGAAATTGCACGCACACCTATAATGTTCATAATACCACATTTAAGTCAAACATATTTGCCCTTTACAAGTAAACATACATGCGCGCGAGGCACACATACTTCCAAAACATATACGGTAAATATCGAGAAACTTTATAACAAATATAACAAGCTTACAGTGCACATTGTAACATACACCAGGATCTGCCTACATCTTACAGACGGTTATTTTTTAAACATCATAATTTTCTACAACAAAGAAATTATGTGAGGTAGGCCTATTCTTACACATCACACATTTGGGTGTAACTAAAGCATGCATGTACGCCAGAACATAACGACTTGCGACTTTTTATTAAAATATTTGTAATGCTGATAATTTACATGCTGACCATTTACACGATTAAGACACTTTACAAAAAAAACAGGCAGCCACTAAAAGTCAGTTTGTTTGGCCCCAACTGTCAGTAAATAACTCAAGGTAGGGTTTGGCAGTTTTAGTTTTTATTTATATTTTTCTTATTTTTTACCCTACACTGAATCTGCTTTGATTTCCACAAAAAAAATCTACTCCCAGTGTTTTGTGCGCGTAACAAAAAACGTCGCACAGCCTTAATTCCGGAGATTCGAAGCAATAGTTCTGGCTAAAATGATTTTTGAGCTGACAGAGAATCCTCCGATAGGTAGTTTGTGTTTTTTTCCTTGCAGGAATGTTGGGTAACACAATTTTTTATGATAGCATTATGTTTTTTAATTAATATATTTAAAAAATATAAATAAAAATATAAATAGGTAGTTTAGGCTACACTAATGACGGCACTTACACTCCGGGGAGTTTCAAAAGAGCTTCAGAAGTTCAGGTTAACATAATTGTGGGCAAATATTCCTTCAGCAGTGCTTATATTGCATTACAATTGTAGTTAAATTGATCCATATTTTAAGTAAGACCTAGTACCCAAATTTCACGTTTGTAGTGAATATCATATATATGAGAATATCTTATATGATGTCGGGCGCATTCACGGTGTGGTCTGCCTGAGTGTCTAACACGATCTCTTTCTCCTTCTCCTTCTCCTCCTCCGCAGAGGCAGTGACGGCGGAACCGGGACCGGGACCGGGGCCGTCGGCCTTGTGGTCTTTCTTCCACTTCATCCTCCGGTTCTGAAACCAGATCTTGATCTGGCGCTCGGTCAGGCACAGCGCGTGGGCTATCTCGATGCGCCTTCTGCGGGTCAGGTACCGGTTGAAGTGGAACTCTTTCTCCAGCTCGAGCGTCTGGTACCGGGAGTACGTCTGGCGCCCTCGCTTCCTCTCCGGATCTGCACAAGTAAAAAAAAAAAAACATGGCGCCCAAATTGTCCAGGGTGAACGAACAAGAAGATAACCTCTCAGTCAAGGTGTACTTCGAAACACAAAAACACAAAGTCACAAAGCCAAATAAAACAGGCTGTCAATACTTCTAAATGCGCAGCTTACAAACCAACGTGGTAGGCTACGCACTGACAGTGAAACTCACCAATCGTGTTCCTGTTTGAGAGAAATGGCAATAAACATGTTTTCCACTCACTGGAACCGTCTGTGTATAATTCTATTATTAGGCCTGTATACATTTTTGGTGGTTGTTGGGGAATGCTCAGTTTAGAAATATTTTTTCGCTAGATATGCCCACTTACAATTTAAACACAATTTAAAACAATGTCTACGTAAGAAATGTACCCATATAAAAATGTAACCTATATGCTATATGCCAAGTACTGATAAATGTTTTTAACTCAATGGTCGCTTATACGACACGGATTTTAACGAAGGCTTTCATGTCAATACCAAATATAGTAGCATTATTATTATTATTATTATTATTATTATTATTATTATTATTATTACTACTACTAGGCCTACTACAGTGGATTTTCGTTAGTTTAAGTCAAACAGGGGTGTAGTCTATTCCTTGCAATTAAATTATATGCTACAAACTGACCCTTTTGGCGTAATTGTCTCGTGCCTCGGAGGCAGGATACAGGCGGAAGAGCAGTGCATCGCCAGAGGCGCGCGCATACACTGCGGTGAACTTTAAAGCGGCGGAAGTCTAATTAATTTATGGCCGTGGAACTCATTACTCCCACAATAAAAGTTTTATGATTCGCCATGGGTTCGCAGCGTTAAGCTCGTGACGGAAGCATCAAGCCTGCTGTGGTGGTATAGTTCAAAAAGCACTTAGGCTACACTTCATACAGTCGGGACCATACCTGAAGAGCGCATCCACGGGTACATGCGGAGATGTTCGTCTGTGGCCGAGCTGAGGTCGCCGGGCCCCACAGTACCGGAGGTACCCCTGGGCAGGTCGCTGCACAGGAGGTTCTGCTCAAAAGAGTTGCAGGGCAGGTTGTAGGCGTCCGCGCCTGCTCTGTATCCAGGGCTGAAAACAGAATGGCTCTGGTAGGCTGCATTATTGACGCTGTAAAGTCCGGGCAGAGACGAAGGAAAGGCTGCTGGTCCCGGTCTGTATGCGGCTCTCTCTGCGCACTGCGCCCTGTCTGCGGCGCTCTGAAATGCAGAAGTCCCCGCCGTACACTTGCTAAAAAGTCCATTCACATAATAAGAAGAACTCATAATTTTTTCCGGTGATTTGTTGGCCAAGAGTCTTCAGTGTCGTTTTTACGAGGCGCGTGATGAATGACAGCATTACACCCCAGATTTACGCCATACCCCATTTTCCCGAGAACAAGGAGAATTTCCTCACGTGATCACACCCCGTGACCCAATGGAGCCAATCACTGATAGACCTTTCATTACAGCAGGGACGAGCAGAGCGCTAGTAGATTGCACGAGAAATAAACACACACACACACACACACACGACGTATTACGCACATACACACACACCTAACAAAATAAACTGAAAAACTTAAATGAAACTGAAATGTTCATCAAGAGTCGGCCAATAAATACTGGATTTAATCGAGCTTCTCTCTCACATAAAACACACACACACACACACACACACACACACGCACACAAGTCATTTCGTCTCCTTCTAACTGACTGGGTGAAAAAATGAAATCTTCTAAATAATTGAATTTAGTTTATTCTCCTTTTAACATTCAGATATCTCTGCAGCTCTGCTGTTTTATTTTCAATGTGGTTGTATATCCAAGTGCCATGTCCCAATATCCCTGCCTGTGAAAAATATATAGTATAGTGTGACGTACACTAGTGTTCTGACTCCCTAATTTTTACACTGTCCTCAAAAATTCCCCAAATCTATTTGTAAATAAATATTTATTGAAGGGCTTCTTTCTACAGTATTGGAAACTGAAGCGTTACATGGTGGCGCCATTTCCCGCGAGATCAAATCTAAGCAAAAGCCACGCAGCTGTGTTTGTTGATGGTCGCCATTAAACTGAAACTGAAAGAGAGAATGATTATTGATTATTGATTATTGGCAAGATTATAGCTACTGCAGTATCAACGTTTAACACAATGTTCAAATGTTTCAATTGTTAACATAATCAATAGGAGAATGCGAAACTATTTAATTTCCTAAAATCGAATTGTGTATATATGTATATAGGTATGGAACACACGAACACATATACATACACACACACACACACACACACACACACACACACACACACAGGGATGAAACTGTTGGATGCATAGCTGTACTAAACATATTTGTATATGCATGCAAAACAAGCATATCGTTTTTAGACTAAATTTCTAAAGAAACGTAAATGCCTTTATTGTTTATATTACATTATTTTTATTGTTTTACAGATTTGTGTAAGTTTCATATTACAAATAATTTATATTAAAGATTATTATGATGGTATATGTCTTCCATGAAGCTTGCTACAGTCAAAACAGATTTGACAATGAGGTGTCAGTTCGTAGGCAAAAGCTAGTTTATGGCTTCATGTAAACTATTATTCTATTTATTATTTTCTTATTCTGGTATTTTTAAGAATACTTTTTGAAGAATAAGAAAATGTGACACGGTAAGATAGTAAAAGTGCTGCAGTAGCAGAATTATGTTATTATTGTTATTATGTTTTTTAGGCCTACCACCATAATGCTGGACCCAAGAACACTATTTATATCCTTATTTGCAAGAAGTGGTCATTCTGACGAATATCTTCGGTCGAAACATCAAACGCGAATTTAATCTTTTAGTCGGCCTAGGTGTCCTCGTTATAAAACTGACTTGTTAGAAAACAAAATTTTTAATTACGTCCTGCTTGTTTTGGTACACACACACGCACGCACGCATGCAGACAGACAGACAGACAGACAGACAGACAGACAGACAGACAGACACACACACACACACACACACACACACACACACACACACACACAACACACAACACAACACACACACACACCGATAAAACTGTTGGACATGTTGCTGTACTAAGCAAATCGCTATGGTCATGCAAAACAAGCACAACGTTTTTAGACCAAAAAGTAAATGCTTTATTGTTTAGATTAGATTTTTTTGTTGTTGTTTCATATATTTCTCTTCCTTGATAAATAATTCATTTTAAGATTATATTATTATATGTCTTCCATGAAGCCTTACTTATTTTTACATTTGAAAATAAATGTTTGCCGCAGTGAAAACAGATCTGGCAATGAGGTGTCAGCTCATAGGCAAAGGCGAGTTTATTTCATGTAAACTTATTGCTATTATTCTATTTCTTATTTTGTTATGCTGGTATTCTTAAGAAGTAAAACATACTGGAATAAGAAAATATAGTTTACAGTGCTACTAGTGCTAACTAGATCTAGTAGCAGTAGTTTAGGCATACCACCATAATACTCTGTAAACAGATCTGGCAATGAGGTTTATTGTTTCATTAAACTATCTAGATATTTTTTTCTTATTCTGGATTTTTTAAGAAGTAGTCGAGGTCTAGTAGGAGTAGATGAATTGTTATTATGTTTATTAGGCTTACCAGCATAACCAATAACATTATATCCCTACAGTATTCATAATTTCAACAATCATAATTTCATTATAATTATGATATTACTTCTGTATTTTTTTTATTGTTGAAATTATAATCCTGATCACAAACAAACATTGTTAAAAGCAATTAGGAAGTAAATACCTTTGAAAGGCCTTTCCGCTGGTGCACGTGCAGCAATTGAATGTTTTTTTTAATTGCCCAAAAAAATACCATGGTTCACATAATTTAAATAGGATACATTCGTTACCTGTGCGGCGTCATCACAAAAAAATGAGTACTGAAATGTCTGATGCAAGCCTAGATAAGAGCGGGAACTCGTGACCTAAATGCTTGTCCACAGAAATAATTCCATTGTTTTAGCAAAATTCCACTACTAACAAGACCTTTGTTTTCCTGTTGGTGGAGCAGGACTGCCATCTGCTGGTAAATGCTTACACCAGCAAGGCGAAATAAAAGCCTTGCTGACGTGGATAATGTTCTTGCAAAACTGGCATTTCCTCGGGAAAAATATGAAATTTCTCGTCTGTCTTTCGGTCCGTCTGTCTGTATAACATTATTAAGTGACTCTCCGGTTCACCGGTGTTAATAATTTTCTGCCTGAGTGAGTGTAACGGGGTCCGGTAAGTTTTGTCAAATATATTTATTTTACAGAACTATGACTGATGCTAAACAACAAAAACCTTGTGTGTAAAAATGCTGGAACGATCCAGATATCTGAAAGGAACGATCACTTTCATATTATTAATATATTTGTCAGTGTTTTATAAAACACTGTCTGCAAGTAGGACCACTCAATAAAGTTTAAACTCTGTTTTAAAATGTATATCCGATATAAATGGCACAAACCCCTTAAGTAGTTTTACGTATAAAAAAGCTATAAAATAACTGCGAAACAAGATCAAATAAAACAAGCTGATTACAGTAACACTCGCGCACGGAAATTAAATAATGGGGGGATGAGCAGGAATAACTGGTCATATCAGAATAAGGAACGCTGTATTTCTTAGAATCAAATAAAGTAAACAAACCAGACCTGGGGAAACTAATTATTTAAGGTGTTTTAACTTTTTAAAACCGGAAACATTTCTGAACATAATTATTTCTTTATAAGATTGTGAATCTTTGCAAAGTAACATGTTTCTTTCATCATAATAATTCTCAAGGATCTGCAGGCGTGTTATCAAATTTACCAAGCATCGCAAAATAATTACATCATATATTTGTCCCAGATCTGGTATAAAATTGTGGGGCATGCAAGTCTAACCATTTCCCCCTAATAATATTAGCCTATGTTTACATTTTAAAATGGGATAGTTATACGGGGACTGTTCTCGAGACTAATTTCTCCCAGCTCAGGTACAACAAAGGCAGCTCGAGATGACCGCGAGGAAATGAGCGCCGGAGAACTCCAATAAAGGAAACGATTTGAGCCATCCCCTTTGTGCGCCAAGAACAAGCCATGGGAGAGAAACAAATGGAAGCTCGGTTCTGGAAACTGCCTAATTGTGTCTGGACGGCCATAAACTAATTAAAAGTGGAATTCCAGACAGAGCCGTAGACCGCGCGTTTTATTGCACTGTCTCCGGAAGGCTCTTTGAAGTTTTGTCCATCTGTGGTATTGCGCGTCACAACAACCTCGCTCAAACTGGGGAACAGGCCGGCTTCGACCACCGATGTGCGCAGGCGTCCAAATACCTAGATCGATAATATGTGCAGTTTCTGTAGGACAACGGTGTTACATATGTTCGTAAACATGTGTGCTGGCTATCTGTGTGGTGATGGTGGGCTACCGCTGCGCAGATTCGCGGTTGGTTTCCTATATTTATAGAAATACGTAGCTGTGCTATTTTATTTCCAGCTTCAGCTGTCATGCTTTCAACGTCTCTCTTGTGCTGCGTCCTCTCGCCTTTCAGCTCTTTGCACCCCATAAACGGTTATAGCGGTAATTGTCTTTTATGGCTGTATACAGCCAACGGCCTCCTCTGCCAAAGGCATCTGTGAGCAGCATCACAACCTGTCTGTGCAGAAATCAAACAGGCCGATTCCCTTTCAGCAAGAATTCCGCAGGTTTGAATACTAATATAAAACCTGTGCGCGCGCGCGTGTGTGTGTGTGTGTGTGTGTGTGTGTGTGTGTGTGTGTGTGTGTGTGTGTGTGTGTGTGTGTGTGTGTGTGTGTGTGACTGGCATGAGCGTGCGCCCATTTCTCACGGTTTTTAATACATGACCCCACGGTATCTCATATCTTGAAAATAACATGTGTTTACACCTCTCTCCGATTTTAACTATACCAACACAGTCGTTTTACATAAAAATGAAAATATGATAAAATAGTCCTTGTGCATGTTTGGTTTCTACGTGGCCACTGAAAAACGTCTTCCAGTGACTGGGGAATAAAAGAAAGGAGGAAGAGAAATATCCGAGAAATACATTTTAGTGAAACAGTAGCGCCATCTCATCTCCTAATAACCGTCATTTTAATATTCTCAATTTTTTAAATATAAAATGAGGACTGTACATGCACGAGCACAATGCAACATACAGGCCCGAATGTTCCAACCGGACACTGAGGCAAAAATCATCGCAGGTATTTCAGTCATTTTTATTATTTAAATAACGTACAAACTCAATTTCAGAACAACCTGGTCAACTGACCACGAGGTATTAATTACACAAAATGTCCAGTGCTTTTTTTTAACAAAAAATGTCCACCTTCAGAGTTTCAGCTCCTGAAGTTCACAAATAATAATCGCAACTGTAGATGTACACGTTAATAGTACAGGTAAGCCGCAGTCTCTGGGCTAATAATTCCACCTATTTGGCAGCTACAGATTTCTAATGCATGTAGGTAGTCGCGAGACATGATAATGCAGTAAACATATGGATACCGTCACATGGTTTCAAACACGTAATCTATTTAATAAGATATTGCATTTCAAGAGGTCGTTGAAGTTCATGCACCCGATTTTAGGAATGGTTTATCTTTTATTTTAAAATGTGTTGCGCCTTTTATGATGTCCATTCATCTGAAATAAAAGTATTATTACATCCCAAACGATCCTGAGGTACACGTAAGCTACAAGCCAAATAAACACATTGCTAATCTACGAAGTCCAGTCACAAACTAGCACCGGCCTATTCATAAAAGACTCAAGTATGGTGGCAAAACTAGACCAGGTCATTTGAATATTTTCAAAACAGAAACGAAAGAACATTTTTTGTACAGACTGCGAATTTGTGCAATACAAGGTAGTTTCATATGAGGAGAAAACACACATTAGATTGACGAACAGACAAGAACATGCAGTCATAGCATGGTTTCCTATAACTTTCTGAAACCAGCCAAACATTTTAAGATTGAGAGAGAGAGAGAAAGAGAGAGAGAGAAGAACTAAACGCAAATTCATATTTGGTTAAGAATTAGTAGTCCAACGCTTTTTCTTTCTTATTTCAATTATATTTCTAGATATACTTTTCACTTGACGTTGTTCAATCGACTTTCTGTCCATCTTTGCTTGTTTTTTTCATCTTCATTCGCCGGTTCTGAAACCAGATTTTAACTTGCCTTTCTGTGAGATTTAGGAGTCTTGCCACTTCGTATCTGCGGTCTCTGGTGAGGTACATATTAAAAAGAAACTCCTTCTCCAGCTCCAGGATCTGGTGCTTGGAGTATGGACAGCGTTTTTTTCTTGTGGAACTCGCGTGCAGCCAGTTGGACACCGGGTTATCTGAAAGAAAGGTGCTGGGTAAGCTATGTGAGCAAAAGGTTCAGCACCTAAATCCTATTAATCGCACTTATAAGTCGCTGGCCACATAAAAAAATAAGTGTGTCAAAGCACACAAATATAGCTTGCCTTCACGTGGGAATATGGAGGCCTGCTTATTTGTTGCTATCGTAATGTAGCTATTTAAACATTATACATCTGATGGTTCGTGAAAAGGTCCTGTCGCATTGGTTATTTTACATGAGTAGAAAAATAAAACTACTATCGTCTGAAATGGGCCGCAGTAGTGAGTGTTACAGCCTTCTGTCGGTTTCCAGGGAACGGGGGGGGGGGGGGGGGGCGGTGGGTGCACTTACTCGGGTCGGCGTCTGGCTTCTCCTCGGCGGATGCACTCTCTGCCTTGGGTTGCGAGAGCGAGGACGGGCTAGACAGCGTGCTCTTGTCAACAGGGGGCGACCCGCCTGTGAAGTCGGACAGGAGCAGAGTCGTGCTCTCCGCTCCACTACCGCTCAGGATCTCTGGTTTAATGGCGCAGTGTTGGCTCGATGGTAATCCGGTTAGGGGCAGCGATCCAGCGAAAGGCTCCAGTAACCAAGACTGCATATACCTTCCGTCAGAGTCCCCGACGGTAGCCTGTGGATTCGCGTACGGGTGATACACTGATGACACACCGCTTGGAGGTTGGGTAGGCACGGCGCTCCAGGACGCGCCGAACGGGGAGGGTTTGGTCTGAAAAGTGCAGGTTCCAAACTCAGCGTGTTCTGGGAGCGCGGTCGGCCGCGCGCTCTGCAGCCCCGCACCGGCGGGGTATCGAGAAGCTGAGCAGTACTCGGCGTCCGCGAGGACAAGAGAGTCTACGTAGTAACTACTCAGTGTTCCTGGTGCCGACATGGCAAACGCACATTCGCATACACGCGCACACACAAACACACAAACACGCGCACGCAGGCACTGTACTATCGCCACAAAATAACAATCTGTAGAAATCAAGTGGCAACTTGCCCCGACAAAGAACTACAGTCAGCTAATAAGTTGAACGTTGCCTGCCATTCGATTGGGTGACATGCGCACGTGATCCCTAAGACAGAACAATACGGAATAAATCAGTCCGTTCACTATTAAATGGCCACCGTTTCCCTCCTAACGTTTCACAACAGGCCTATGCATTTTTATATGTGTACAGATATTACTTTATATGTAGAGTGAAGTTGATTGTAAACAATCAGAGACTTGTAATGTTGGTACGACGCGAGGGGACGCCAGCAGACTCGCATGTTTCTTACCCTCTGAATAAATCATGGCACAAAGTATGTGGAAAAAAACGTTTCACGGGACAAAGTTACAAACGACTTCAACGCCAAAACTGCCAACAGCTGCATTATAAAATGTAACTAATGTTGCAATATCTTATGATTAAACATTGTAAAGAGATTTGGATTTATAGCTGGGCAAGTTATGACTTACTGCGAAAAATAAGCCAACATTGATATAAAACTGAATCTGGATAAAGCGATTTTTCATAGAGTGGAAAAAAAACCTTTGTGACTAACTTATACCTCTCGTTCCAGCTACGTTACAAAATCTCCTCCGAATGACCAAATTCGCTGCTTGAAATGTTTTCGCTCCGCTAAATTATCCATGCCGATGATTGCAACCGAAGATGGAAGTCCAGCGGCGGCCAAAACTCACAAAAGAAAAGAACCACGAAGAGAAAAATGATTAAACCTGCATAATTATCCACACTTCATAATTACACAAGTAAGATAGTCTTTTAATTTATTCATCAAATGCACAAAAACATCTTAAGAAAGGATAATAGTTAGTAACAAAGGCTAACTAGTATATTTAGCTAAATAAATTGACCAGGGCATTTTTATTATTGCCATTTTGTAATTTCCATTATTAAAATGGCCAGGGCTCCCTTGAAAAAGGTTTTGCTTTTATCTCAATGGGACTTTTATATAAAATTATAAAATTAATTTTTAAATTATTATTATTCTAGCATTGGATTATTATAGTGTGTGTGTGTGTGTGTGTGTGTGTGTGTGTGTGTGTGTGTGTGTGTGTGTGTGTGTGTGTGTGTGTGTGTGTGTGTGTGTGTGTGTGTGTGTGCACAAGTATTGCTGTTATTTAAAGCACATTTTATAAACACATATAATAATAATAATAATAATAATAATAATAATAATACGAACAAAATTGAATTCATTATAACAGTAATATTAATCAGTAGCATCATGATTAATCATCAACAACAAGAAGAATAATTAGAAAATAACAGAGTGGCTGTTACTGATGTTAGCCCATGTATGTGCATATTAGCGGCTGTTACTGATGTTAGCCCAAGTATGTGCATATTTTCATATGAAGCTGTTTATATTTTCGGATACATGGATTTGAATCTCGATAATACTTGTACTGTATTCATATATTGAAAAATAAGAACGATGTATTAATGGTCCACTAATGTGTCGTTAAAAAATAAAAGATCCTACAATTATTGGAATTGATTCATGCTTTTATTTCTTGTGCTATTTTAATGCCCAGCATTCAATTCCTGTAAACATTCAATTTTATACATTCATAATGTGCAAACACACAAGCACATACATATATATTGCACATTTATATGCACGCATATAAAAACTATTTCACGCACACATGTGATATAGGCTATATATATTCCCGTGTATATGTGAATTTCATGCACACACTTATGTGTGTGTGAGTGTGTGTGTGTGTGTGTATATATATATATCTTCCAGTGTACATATACATACGAACACAACTTCACAGACAGCAACCCTGTCTGAAAATGCGCAAATGTGCTAAAACAGTAAAGACAGAGAAAGACACACCAAGCCCGCGAGACTTGCAACTTCGACGGAAAGCATTTTTTCTTGTTATAAATGCAGGAGTCGTATTTTAAAGACGCTATTAAATCTAACTTTCTCCCTAGTCGCGTGCCAAGTATTGTAATGTCTCATATCCAAATGCAAGACGCATATTAATATTTCATATACCGAAAATCGCTAGAGGTTATAATTTAGAATGAATCCAAAATAATTTGAAAATAACTAAAAATAGGGAAAACATGGTTTATTTTAAACTCACAAAAAACCTCCAACCATACAAGAATGGCTTGGACTAAAGGTGAGTACATTTGTAAATGGAATGTGTTCATACTGATCCTAAAGTAAGGTAGGCCTACACTTGTATGTAGAAACTGAATGTGTATTTTACTTTGTAGACCACCAGTGGAATAAAAATGTCTCTGAACTGGAGAGTAATGCCATAACAGGCTAGTCCGTAGTGTCCAAATGTTATTTTTATTGGCATGTAATAAATACACACTTAAGAGTCCGCACGATTGGATTCCAGTTTTCCTTTTTAATATATCTATTTTTAAATGAATGAAACAGATTGTAAATTCCGAATAGCAAACTACCTTTTTAAAAAAAATCTGCATTTGTTTATTCTCTGGTTCTTTTTCATCGTGTTATCGGTGCGAGACAGATGAGGAAGTGTAGTTTTGTATATTGACAACAGCCTTCTTCGGAAACCCTTCGGGTGATCCTGCACCGCAGGCCGGGTCTTTGGCTGTAAAGTGAGAGGTTATAACCGGACCTCAGTTTACCGCGGGGGCTATTTACTTCTTTTTGCGGCAGATAACAGTCCGTCTGTCGGATCTAAATATCACCATAAAGCCCTGCTTCCTTTGTGCTCAGTCTATTGAGCATTAGCCGCATCCGGCTCTCCACTGGCGCACCACTGAGGTCGCTGTTGCGCGCGCAGCTGCAGTCAGACTGCATTGATCGTAACCGAGGCCTTGCCCCCCGTCCCTGCCTGAAAGCGACACAATTTTCCCGAATTCCAAGTCCACCCCCTCCCACCTCCCACTCCCCACACACAGACACACAAACACACACACAGAGACACTTCCCTTTTAAGTCTCTAAATGTAAACTTAACAGAAACACTTTGCAAACAAGGACATAAAGACTCCAAAATAAACAGTTCGTCGTTCTCGGTGTTGCGATGAATTTAACTGTGGCAATGAAGACAGTTTCTTGTTGTAGAGGTAGAAAACGGAGCCCAACAACATGAAACTACCTAAACCACTCCACAGTCCGTTCCAACCGTTCAGATCGACACATGTTGCTACATTCCCAATAATTTTATCTGCATTTAATTGTTACAAAAGTAAACTAGGCCTACCTGTTTGGTGCTGTTAAGGCCAAAACTACAAGCAGGGCACCGAGACGGTTAAAGACATATACATACAGGCTACTGTTGGTTTCCCTCCGACCATCAAATAAAACATAATAACCCAGCAATCACTGGACTCACCAAATGTACGGCCGGGGATTGAGGGTTTGTTGTCTTGGCGTCCTCTCAGTGGATCGAACGGCGTCTCCGGCTCTAACAGAGTTGCGTTTGGCTCCTCTCCGCCACGGCAGCGCGCACTTAACTGCGGCCTCGTGTACAGGAAAAGGACTATCTACATATACGAGCCAGTCATAAAACCCCACGAATGCCGACAAACCTTGCAATACTGGTCCCACACAAATTATGGCCGTCTAGGTAACATTTAAATGGGTTACAACATCAGTGGTAAGGAAGACGACACTGGACAGATTAATTTTAATAAAAACCAGCAGAAAAATTGATTAGACATACTGCAATAACACCGTAATAGGCTTACTGCCCTCACACACGCACACACACACGAAAATATTTTCACAAACAAGGTCGTATGTTTTGTGCCGATAATTTATTAATAACTGATACACAAAACATTAACCATTTATTGAAACAACTGAAACTGTATTTACACAATAAGTTCACAATTATAAAAAACGCTTTTTATGTTTTTCACAGTGACGCAATATAATTCTCCCGTTACACGTCTGCTCCAAAATAAAATGCCAACTAAAAATTAATTTTGTATTTTTCCCTTTATTGACTTAAACACGTATCTCTTGGAAGCAAACAGATATTTAAAAATATATATATACAATCTCACAAAACGGGTTTTACAGGAATATGTACATAGCTTTCGGATAAGGACTTGCATTCAGTCCATGGGAGGATTTATGTTCTCATTTGCGCAGATAATAATTTACATCAGTGTATTCCATATTGCCAAATGCTTTAAAAAGCTCGTTTTAAAAAGTGTTTTATTAAAAAAAAAACATGCACACCTCTCATTTTAAATACAAATTTAGGCAAATCCATCAATAGGCCTACAGTAAACGTAGAAATGCATCCATCGAAATTCATATTTTGAGGAATTAGGCCTAATATTAATTTGCTCTTTGACGCGTTCTTTACATCCGTTTGTTTTTCCCAGTCCTTCAAATAAAAACATCGCGATGAAACAGAAACGAAAAACGATTAGCAAACCAAAACGGACAAACCAAGGACGATAAAGAAAAAACGTACAAAAAAACATCAACATGAAACTTAAAAAAACACCCACGAATCAACAGTAGCTTACACAGATAAGCAAACATGGAGGGCTTCTTTAAAACCGGATGTGCCCCGCGCAAACCTGACTGTAGACGGCGTCAAATGGAGACAGCTCAAATTAATTTTTATCACGAAAAACTGTAATTTGCAGTAAGCTCCCGAATTCTGCTTTCACGATTCATTTTCTTCAGTTTCATTCGGCGGTTCTGGAACCAGATTTTGACTTGTCTGTCGGTCAGGTGGACGTTACGACTGATCTCTAGGCGACGCTCGCGAGTCAGGTACATGTTGAAGAGGAACTCCTTCTCGAGCTCGAGGGTCTGGTGCTTGGTGTAGGGGCACCGTTTCTTCCGCCCGCTTTTCGCTGTCAGCCAGTTGGCTGTATTCTCACTTTTTGAATCTCCTAAAGAAAACGGCAAATAAATAACGTTTTAACTAACAGCGCAGTAAACATTTTGCTAATAACAAATTAAATATTACAACAGGGCTTTATACATTCGTAAAACTGCTCTCAATTCTCAGCTTGAACTTGTAATTAGCCTATGAACATTTTTTTAATTAATTTAAAAATGATTACGTCCAAAACAGACAACGACTCCAGTCCCTTTAGTTTTTTTTAAATAATCTTCGCCCAAATAAACTATAACAGCGCCCTGAAAATATGCTTTCCAAAGCCATTCTATAACTAAGGCCGTAGTAATTACAGAGCTGCCCTTCTGCAAGATAAATGTAATTACTTGAATTGAATTGGTTCAACAGATTTGGGCGCAAATGTATTGCTATTAAAATACGGCTTCACCTACCACAACATATTTTTCTCCCGATTATAGAAACCCTCCATTATTTGAATGTATACAGACGTACATACATTACCTAGACTACATTTTATTTTTACACAAAATTTAAGGTGGAGCAGACAACATTGGCTATGCCACAAACATCAGTAGGCTATAGTACGGAACAGAGAGAAATAAATGTTTACAACGGGAGTGAACGCCCCAATATACAGTAGCAACAAAAGTCCCGTCCTTATACCTGTCTAAGTACGCAGGGAACAGATTTCATTCACACACCTTTACGACGGTGATATGCTCACCTTTACTGGCTTTCCCCGGGCTGCTTTTGTATGAGTCTGGGGCGTCCGGAGAAGATGACTCGTCTGCCGATGAAGCTCGTGTCTCCTCTCTATGAGGCGCGCGCGTGGCGCTTAGTGAAGACGCCTCCTCTCTCCCTTTCCTGGCCGTCTCTGCTGAGGTAGATGATGATGAAGGTGGGGTGTCAAAGCGAACCGGGGGTTGCGGGTCAAAGTGGGGCGGGTTGGACTGGACGCCGTGATAAACCTTAGGATGCGCGTGTGTTTGGGACAGGCGGAAATAGCTAGGCATGGGAACATTGACACTGTCACTGACTGAGCACGCGGCCGAAGTCAGCCTGGTATAGGAGAGGTCTTCTGCGGTTGACGGTTTGGAACAGTAAGCATTCTCCTCTTTAATGTTCGGCGAAAAGCATGGGATGACTTGCTGGCTCGCGGCCGGCTGGTTCACGCGGCACGACCTCGAGGTGTCCAGCCACGTCTCCGTCGCGGGCATGTAGGGGCTGGACGCCGGGACCATGTTTTGAGAGCTGGGCTCGGTGCGTTTCCCCAATCCTGGAAAAAATCCACAGTTTGGTAGTCCGTAGGGCAACTCAGAGGCGGGCGGCAAGCACGCGCTGCTACCCTGGTAGTAGGGTCCGCAGCTTTCGCCACGGACGCTTATCAAGGAGTCCACCAAAAACGAGTTTACTGGAGGGCTGCCGGAGCATGACATTGTTGTGGTGTAATTTGGCGAAGGGAGAAGATAGCCCTTTCTGGCTGACATTTCTTGTGCAAAACATGCCGAATATGATTAGCGATACCCCCACTACACTGTGAAAACTGAAAACCAATTGAAACTTCTGAAGAAAGAAGACTCCGCCCCTCCTGAGCCACGTAACAACACGGGGTCATATCCATCTCGGTTTTAAGCAAAAAAAAGAGAGCAAAAATGTACATTCCGTTAGTTTAATCTTGAATAATAACGTTGTAGGCTACGGGCGAGATAGAGCGCGCGCAGCCTCTGTGTAAAAAAAGTGTGATATGTGACTTAGGCACAAGTGTTGCCTACACAACACTACAGAAGCTATTTTACTAACCAGATGTTTAAAGATGGAAGTCATAAAGCTGACCCACATCAAATCAGTTTTATGAGTAGTTTCTCCACCAACCATTTGTAAAAAAATAAATAAATAAACAAATATGTTTTTAACGTGATACCGCAGGATGGACGTACAGAATTAGCATACAAGATGAATGCAGGGCTTATTAGCAGTCACGCACAGCAAAAAAAAATATATATATATAAAAATGAGCCAAATAAACAGGTAGCTACTAGCTACAAAACGGTGTAATTGCTTTGTTCTTATTTCTTGGAAAACATTTTCGCTGTTATCTCAAAGAAAAGAAATCACAGGAGCGGTTATAATTGCAGACACTGCCAAAAGTAATTTTCGTTACTGAATTGTAGAGAGCGTTAAATTTATCAGGTTGGCGAAATCTACCGTCCGTCCTACCTTCTCCCTCTTTACTAGGGATTTAAAACTAATCCCAATTTCCTGGACATGAACAATACTGAATTTCCCAGAGCAAAATATTTTTCTTGATTTTGGATTTTAGCTGGAAAGCAACGATTTTGTGAAACCAAACACTAAAACGCTTTAACGCGTTAATGCTTTCACAGAACATTGAAATGGAATTGGTATAAAATACTCTGAACTCGAAATAACATCTTTCGAAATTAAGCCAAGTCAGTTTTGATGGGAAAAGCCATGTCTCGGAGATATAATATTTATAATACCTGAATTCCGGTGTCCATTAATCTATAGACTATGGAAGATGAAATATCATGAGCGCATAATAAAATAAATAGAGGGTGGCATAATTTAAATGTCTCTGTGACATCTGTGCCAAAATCAAAAAACATAAATTGAATGAATACAAACACTCTGTGATATACTTCTATCGGTGGAACCGACATCGTAAGACACAATCATATGCGTTAAGCTATTAAAAACACCAATTCAGCGCAATACCGTACATAATTGTACAATAAATCTACCTTCTCAAATATCTTTTATTTTACTGAAATAAAACAAAATGTTACACAAATTATTAACACTGATGATGACGGTTCTTCATTTATTTTCGGTTGTTAATTGTTTGGTTTTCTCTTGGCGTTTCTTATTGTGTAATATTGACCCAATAAGAACAACCATTTCGCATTGTAGTATTTATGACAATATATGGGCCTATTCGCTTATTTTAAAGTTGGCTATAAAAAGCCGTCTCAGTGACTGTCGAGTTGATAGTGAAGGTTCCGTTTACATGCGGATAGATAGCTAGATAGCTAGATAAAATACAAAGAACCTGGGCCCCGTTTCCCAAAAGCATCTTAGAGTTAAGACCATCTTTGAGTGTTTTTTGTTTGTGCTTTATTAATCTTATGATTAAAATGATTAAAAGTTACTGACATTACATTAAAAGATAATAAAAATAGAGGGAGAAAGACAAAAACAAACAGACAATGAAAGTAGTAGGCTATAAAAACAAAATAGCCTGAGATGATCTTTACTCTAACATCCTTTTGGGAAACGGGGCCCTCGTTTAAAATCACGCAAGGCGATCTGCTCGTGTACCTCGCGCCATAACTGTGCTGCAGAATTTCATAATTCCTTGAGATTGAGAAAACAAAAGTGCCGAACTACCCTCTCGCGTCAGACAAGTTGGTGATCTTTCTGGGTTTCTTCACTCCTGTGGGTGACTAAAAATAAACGGATAAATAAATAGGGATTAATTAATCAAACAGGGATGAATATAAAATTCGGATCATAAAGCATGACCTCACCATAAAGCATGACCTCACGATGAGAGGATAGTAACAGACCGAACTGCTGATTGCGAGCTAAGTATTAAAAATACCTATCACAGCCAAATGATGAATAATTCTCCATGCGTTTATAGACACGCTATGTAATAGGTAGGCTATTTGCACACCCGTGTACATGGTCAGCAAACCTGTTAGTTAACAAACAACAGGCCATAAACTTTTGTACATTTTAGAGGTTAAATCACCGTGCAATGTCTAAAAAGTATTTCCAGCGTGAGAATGAATATGCGTTTCTTTGTTCAACTCAAAAAGGGATAGACATATTTCTGTGGTATCATATTCGCACGAGAAGCGTCGTTATGTTCAACAATGTGGCGTTTCATCACATCCAGTGGAAGCTTTATTTTACACCGGAGACAAAAGGTACACGCGTACGAGGTGTCTGAGTGATTTCATGTAGCCTTTGTTTTGGAAAATCATAAAGCATTGCCGCAACGCGCCCGCTTCTGCACGACACTCGTAGTGTTCGCGTTGGACCGGGATTTTGTGAACTTCAGTAATCACGTCATGCTCTCTCATATGCCTTCAATGAAAGACAATACGAAATAGAAATTCGTGTTTTTACAACAAAAAAAGCACCAAACGCGTTTATTTAGCCTAAATAACAGAAGATGGGTTCGCGGAATTATGGACATGGCTCGCATATGTTCAGAAACGTAGGATAGCTACTGTTTAATTTGAAAAATGGACACGCCAGGACGGCAACGTTGCATAATATAAGCGCCTTTGGGAAATCTATTAACATTTTGAGACATAGTAGCCTACGCATAACCTTTGCGCTGCTGGATTTTAAGATCACATAAGCCTGTGTAGGCTATAGGACGGCTGGCGTTGCTACCGAGCGTTTGAATATAAGCCTGCTTGTACAGCACGCGCCGCCATACTGTAGGCTAATGGCTAACATAGCATTTGACACTGCTTCGACATATGCTAGAAAATATAAATATGCGGAACGAGTGACTGCAGGCAACTTAAGAACAACGAATGCTTTTGTTCGTTAACAAGAAACGTTCACATCTCAGCAGAGGTAACTTAATCCGGTTCTTAAACGACTATTAAAGGTAACTGAAATGATGTTTTTAAATGAAATTTACCTGTACGCGCGTTTGAGGCATATACAGGCAAACGGCGAATCTCGGAGGTTTCGGGTGGAATCCTGCTGGCGTTTCGCTTCCCTCGACAATGACATTGATCGAAAGAGCGCCGCCCAGCGGAGAGCGGGTCCTGTGGGAGGAAGCCAATGCAGGACGCCTAAAACGCATTAACGAATGAAGCCGGAACGGTCAGTATAGCCTACACCGGGTTTTCAACCGTTGCTGCTGTTGTTTTCGTATTCTTAGTAACAGTTAATAACCTTGGTTCTCAGACGGTTTATTGCACCACACTCCAATCTTGCAAATGCCCCAGACACAGGCGGCCTTTATGATCCGGTTGCTGGAGCAACGGGGAGGATGTGTCGCAATTAGGTTGGGATTCCAGAGACGCTCAAAGGATGCGCCGGACCGGACCACGGCGGAATGCCTCAATCATAAACTCTAGGTCTTTGTTTATTGGTATTTTGACTGTCGTGTGCACGCGGTTTCGCAGCCCCTAACAGGGGAGGTAAACGGACACATTCTCGTGCACGGGGTGCTACGCCACTGACAGCGCAAGGGGGACACCGAGGAAACATTTTAATTCCAAGGCTATAGTGGATGGCGAAGAGTTAGGCTACAAAGAAGGTCAAAGCCAACGATTTGGCAACAAAAGAATCGTACAGTTTTAAGCACAACTCCATGTATGCTAGCAGTAGTCAAGCGGGAGACTGACCAAGTAGGCTATGTTGTGCTTTACAATAAAAACAAGGAATGCAAACTACAAATAAGAACAACCTATTTCAACGAACCCTAAACGTATTCCCTGTCCGGTGTGCAGAAGTGGAATATTTCACTTGGGAAAACAGGCTCCAAGAAAAATAAGCCACATCCTTTCCTGCTTTTAAACAAACGTAATAAATTACATTTAGACACTGCACATCAATATGAATGTAAATAAACAAAGACAATCTGTGTATTCATTTACAGCTCTGACAAAATTGAGTTTATTGTGTAAACATAAAACATAGCAGATATTTGAAGTTAAGGCCAATCTCAAAGGTTAAAAAAAACACGCCCTCCCCGCACGGCTCTCGAGCCATTGCTGCATCACTTATTTGTGTGTTTAAACAAAAAGTTTTGAAAGAACTGAGGTAACGCGTTTGTTATTTATGGCAAACAATGCACGAATATGAAAAAAAACAAAATTAAATGTGGGTGATTTTCAGTTACATTTCATACAGAAGGACGAAGCACAAACGAGTAGCCCATCCCATCCTTCCACAAGTCAATATTCCCATCCCCAATGTAGGATACTAAATATTATTAATGCATACAATCTTGGACAGACCAAGCTCACGGCTCCATCTTGTGTTAATATAATTCAAATTAGGAATCTTACTTACATAAGTACGTAGCACTTTATTTAATTTGTGTTCAGACTGCGAACCAGTTTTACCTGCTCGCGCACACGTTTTTAATAATAATACAAAAACAACAAACTGAAATAGCTGCACATAAATTATCATGAGCATATGCCTGTATAAAGCCTACAGAAATACTGCCCCCCCAATATTGCTTCTTCTGTCGGTACAGTACTGAAGTACTCAACGGTAAAATCGAACGCACCATAAGGGATCTCCTCGTTTTGCACATATACGTGAGTGGGGTGAGGCAGCGGGGTGACCGTTAAACGGCCAGGGTTTGTAGTTAATAATATTGCACACCCAGGGCCTCCTTGTGCCTTTTTTGGCGCTGAAAAAGCTACTTGGTTTAAAACGATACAGATGAAAATTTAGCGGTAAATGCATAAATAGACCTGAATCAGAAACAGCCTTCATAGTGTCCATCTCCGCATCGCTCTGTTTTTGGAACCATTAAGACACAGCGAAGGTACGGTGGGTAGGACAGTTTCCCGCGCAGCCAGCGCAAACACGGGCTGAAAGACTGAAGCCAGACGGCCTTCCCTGGCCATTGGCTCTGTACAGTCAGTGCGCGTGAACAGGAGTAATGTTGCGGACAATGGTATTTGGCCTCACGAGGTTAATGTAATAGGTTGTCGAATGCCGCCCCGGTGTCTTCTTCCTCGCGCTTTCGTCCCCTTGTCTTTCCACATCCTCGAACTTGAAATTAACCTCTGATGTCCGGTGCTTTCGCGGCCCTGGCAGAGGGCGAGTCCGAAGCCACGCGCCCTAAAGCAGCGGGTTCGTGCTGTAGTACTGTAGACGGTCTCTGTTGAATTTTTTCTCCTTCATGCGCCGGTTCTGAAACCAGATCTTGACCTGACGGTCGGTGAGATTTAGCATCCTGGAGAGCTGTAGTCGTTTCTCTTTGTTGATGTAGACACTAAAGAAAAACTCTCGCTCCAGTTCCCTAAGCTGGTACTTAGAGTAGGGACATCTCTTTTTACGCGCTCTCTGGCCGCCTGCAAAGTAAGACCAAAATTTAAACGGGTAGGATTAGGGTTAGGATGCTACAAAATACTTCTACTACCACCACCACCACTACTACTACTACTAGCCTACTACTACTATTAATAACAATAATAATAATTATAATTATTATACATTCTAGTCAGTTTTAAATATAATTCAGTATATATCATTAATTTCACGTTACCCTATCAAATTATATTCCTATAGAAGTGCGTTGATTCTGCCAGTTATGTACATAAGGCCTATATGTTACCATTCATATGACAAAATATAGAAATTCATGACATGCTCTTAATTACACTAGTAAAAATATCACCAAGTCGTTGCTTGTATGTAAATAAACTTCAGTATAGTGCACCTTCGGCTAAGAACAGGGAGGTTCTCCTTTATATACATTTGGTTCGGTTCTCGTGAAAATTAAAATTAAAAACTAAAATGTTTTAGATTTAATGCACTCACGGATTTCGCAGATGTCGTGTGGCTTTGACTACCCTTTGAAATGTAATAAATGCACTTTTATTGAATAACCTAATGTCAATGCCTTTGAGCTTGGGGTTTTAAAAATCGAAAGGTATACCTAATGAAAGAAAAACATAACAATAATATAAAACCATACTAACACACACATTTTTATATAGGCTATATATATATATATATATATATATATATATATATATATATATATATATATATACATACACACACACACAAAAATATATTCCGAGAGGGGAAAAGTAAAAAAAGAATTGGGCTGATGCTTTTTCACGGCCAATTTCAATTCCATGCACATGATATTGCACCTTATAACAAAGTTTTGTTGGGGAAATCTAAAGGCCCTACATAAACCTTATATGCTTATAAAACAACATATTAAATTTTTAACAGCACTGCGCTAGAATGCAAACTTTCTCTCACAGCCGGTGAGCCGCGTTGATACGTACTGCCGCTGCTAGGTTTGTCCTCATTGTTGCCGGAAGAGGCCTCGGGACTGCTTATCTCGTCTCCTCGGTCTTTCACTTCGGTCTCGCTGCAAGGACCGGGAGCTGGAGTCGGAGTCGTCAGTTTGTCCGTGTTTTTCCCCCCTGAGAACACGTCGGGCAGATTTTCGGTGTTCCCATATGCCGTATCGAAGAACTGGTCGAAAACTTGCGGCAGCACCCCGTTCCTGCCTACGCTGGCGTAGAAACTGGAAGCTGTGTTGGAGCCGGAGTGGTAGCCAGTGGAGGGGCCGTTTTTCGCGAACATTTCCCCAGCGGTCGGGGGAAGCAAACAGTCCATGTGGACCCTGCTTTCAGTAGGGTAGCAGTGAGGCATTTCCCCTCTGTGGTGCCATTTACTGGAGGAGTCGATGGTATAGTCCCTGAAGGTTATATCTCGCGCAGGCGAGTAGGTGTATGTCACGGGGCACGAGGACGGGGTCTGGGTTAAAAAAGAGGGGAGGCTGGAAAAATCTGTCCCCGAGACGTAGTAGGTGCAACTGGGCAAATACATGTTCGAACCAACAGAGACCCGCTCGTCAAAATCCATCATTGCTCTATCTGGGGGCCGCCCTGAGTGGCGGCGCGTGACATGGTTCTCCGGCGCCGCCTGCTCGTGCCTCTTTGAAGCAGGTCCGCAGAGCAAAAATTTTGAGACGCAAGCTGACGTGGAGATCCATCTCCATCCATTGCAGAGAAGACGTGGGTCACGTGACCAAGGGCAGAAATTGACAGATTTCTCTGTGAGGAGCGGTGTGGGGCGCTGCCCGTGTGTTTCCACATGGACTCCTTGCATGTGCGTGACGCCTATTGCCGCTTGTCCTTAAAAAAATGCCATTGTGGTTTGCTCTACATAGCTCTCTTTAAGAATTTATTTTTAAAGACTGAAGGCCTACACGAAAGCCGCACCTTTTTAAAGGTTAGTGTAGCCTACATCGATTCACTGCGTTCCAAGATCGGATCGACACAAAAAAAAGAATTTCCTATTTCTGTCCATAGAACAATGCACAAATACGCAACAAATAGGTTTAGCGGTTTGTTTTCTTGTAAGATGGCGGGGATCAGATTTGTTGTACAACTGAAACGTGAGACGCAAAACACTGACCCCTACTTTAAACATTCAAATAACTATAGACAATACCTAAATTATACTGTATGTAAATAGTATGACATCCATTAATATAAACGGCCAGCCGCGTATAAGGGCCACCTGTCCGTAATTTGAGACATATAGTGCCTCCGAGAACACACATATTTTTGTAGCTTGAAATTCGCGACAGAATATAAATTATCCAGGCTGCAAGTTTTTGTTTCAAATAGCCAAACAAGGTTCGTGATAATTTCGTATGGATATGGGTTTAGTAGAATATAATATAATATAATATGCTTCGGACCACGGTATGTGTATCTGTAACAGTGAAAACTGAACCCAATCACAATTTCTAAAAATTTCAAACAATCCTCAAGAGTACAAGCCAATTAAAACCAATGTCCTATGGGGTCCACGTTTGCTTGAATTTTGAGAGTGAGAACCGAATTCGAACGAAATCGAAACAAATGAGAGCACACATTTACATGCAGCTATCAATACATTTTAATCTATTTATACTTTTATAATTAATCAATTCACTATACTCATGTTCACTAAATAACAACAGTACAATACATTAATTCAGAAAGTATAATATACTGTATTAGATATACTGTAAATCGGGAATATTTTCTGCTCAATTAACTTTAAAATAATTAATTATACATGTGTATTAATGCGGTTATAAAACCTAAACCGCACGCGCAGTCGGTCGAGCTTTGCTTCCTTTAAAAGGGAAATGGGGAAACCTGTTCAGTTATGACAGACGGAACATAATTTTTCATAAATCTCATACATTTTCGGGAATATTTTTTCCTATGAATGCCGAATATATGTTCCGAACAAATAAAATCCTTACGCATATAGGCTATACAAGCATAACAGAGCCGAACCCTAACATATATGTGTATATATTCAGAAACACATGAGGCCTAACAACTTAAAAGACTTAATTTGAATTAATTTCAGAGAAGGGGAAATAGCACAATGAATACCAAGCAGAACAAAGAGAGGCGCGCACGACCGATGTGTATGTTCAGGAATGTTGGTTCATACCCAAATGACAATGGAATGTAATCAATCATTTAAAAATATATATGTTAATATCAACGTTAAATAGCTGTGAACAGTGGACAGAACGCCTACATATGCGTCAGCTTAGAGACCGCAGGCGGTCTATCAGCCCACCGCGGAGAAGTTAATCTGTTTTGCAAATTTTCCATGGATTCCTGAGTCTTATTTTTTTCTCTGCGATTTTAATATCGCACCTTCTCTCCCTGCGTACCTCTGAGGCCGCGTGAAGCCAGATCATTAAACAGACCTCAATGAAATAGAGTGACTCATTGCGCCGCGGCTGCTGTGAATGAAAGACCCAAACAACGTTTTGGACCGCGAGCTCTCCACATATACCTCACAGATCCACTTTAATGCCCCTCGAGGCCTCAACGTTGTTGCAACAGAGCATAGCGAAATGGGATTAAAACAAACGCGGGAACTAACCTACGGCGCAAAAGTGCTAAATATATATTGAAAAGCTTTGGAGTAATTCCTACTGGCGTCAGTTTTGTTTGAAAACTAAGGATTTTGGGTAATGGTAACAATATAACAAGTCGATGCCTTCATGGCGACACGCTCCGCCTCTAAGTAAATTCAGACGAATTCAAACAGTTGTGTTTGGGGCTTTTCTATAATTAAATGCAGGGTACCCATGAGAACCAAAACCAGCTCGAGACTGGCCCGCAGGGTTTATGGCGGGTTTTTTTCCTGACCAGCTGTGGCGGTTCTAAAGCAGGCAAGACCAAACTGGTCAAGCAGGCCTCATCATAAGACGCCACCTACCTTAACCAGGGGCCAGAAACCACGGAATAAGCTTTCAGAAAAGACCGGTTTGAGGGAGCAGGTAAGGTCCTATAACCCAGTCTAGAGGGGCTTGTACTCATGCATCTTCAATTCCAGCATTATAACGTAAAAGGTAAACTTAATATTCAATTAAATTAAATTTGATGTATTTTGTATAGCGCTTTTTACAGAGAACTGTCACAAAGACGCTGTACAGCGAAACAGAAGGAGAATTGGGCAAAAACCAGACCTGAAACCCCAACCAACAAACGAGGTAAACACTCCCCAGTTGGAAGAAAAACACTCAAACGGTGGCGAGAAAATAGATGCAATTGCTGCAAGCTGGAATATAACAACTATGTTATAACAACTCGGACAAACGTGTTATAATGTAATTATTTAAAATGTGGTTTAGACGTTTTAAGAGGCATGTGTTCATACTGTGATATTTGTTTGCTAAGCTAAATTAATTATACTTTTCTCTAAAAGCGCCTGTGCGTAAACTTCCCCCGTGCCAGAGCTTTGTCCGCGTGGTAGACTTCAAGTTCGGGGGAGGAGGGTCACTGCTCACGCCATGGGGTGATGGAAAGGACTACAGGCGCCCTATGCCCCGGATGAAGTTTCCTTGATGACTGATTCATTTCAAATTCAGACAAGACTCCGGTCTTCGACAGAGGAAACTCTTTCAGCATACCAGGCTGTTTTACAGCCGAAGATCAATAATGACTTTTATTTTAATTGCCTCAGAGATATGGTAAATCTCCGAAGTAAACCTCAACTTTCCAGCTATCATCTCGCCTTGAGACAGGGCTCTGTCATGCCATATCCGATAGAGACATTGGGAAGAAGGTGCCAGCTGTTCGCAACACTATTGCCAACCATGCCAACGAGGACTTAACAGGACAAGATATACGAGAGTAATTATGACGTAAGCGTGGCTTTTATTTACATTATGTTGTAGAGATCAGTTTTATCTACAAAAGACTTCAAACTGAACTTTTGGGTTGGTTTAGGCTACACATTGTGATGTTGAAATACCGTAGAGAATTGTTGCACAGTAGACTACTACTGTAGCATCAGTAGGCATTCATGGCTGTTTCAGAAAGAACAACGTTAAATTTAAAGCAACATTAATATGCAGTCAAATCACATCTAAAATGAGAATAGGCTGCAGTGTATTTGACGACAGACAGTATAGCAGTTGAACGTATGTTTCTTTATGAGTCTTTTGTTGTGGTAAGCAGGTTCTGAAAATTCTAAATCGTAATTTTAAAAAATCGTAATTATCATATGAAGTAAATAGGCTATATAAGTAATGTTCTTAAATGTTTTTGATGTATTGTTAATTATTTGTTTGCATATCATTTGTTTTCAGTGGTACATTCTCTTCCAGGCCTTAGCTTGGGAGAGACTTCCAAACACACTTGTATTTCTACAGCAAAGACGCTATATTAAGAATGACAACAGCCGAAGCTCTAAATAAATTAATATAATAACAGACATTCGCGTGTAACCGTTTATTTATGTTATGTTAAATTACGAGGTCGAATGTTTAGGCCTATACCAGTCATATAGGAAACTAAGAGGAAATATTTAATTATGTTGCTCTAAGAGCCCTAAATTAAAGTGCATTATAGTTCAATATCCGTAAGCAGTAGCCACGCATAAAACTGTTCGGATAAACCTGTAAAATAAGAGGGTAAATGGGCACCTAGGAATGAGCTAACGTGAAAAGGTGACTAGGCTACCTACTATTAGTATGAATAGTGGCTTATTTATATCCAATGTAATCAGTAAATTGTTAATCACATGACATGTTTGAAATTCTCACCAAGCAACGTTCAGTGAGCGCTAACTTCCAGGTGCTTAAACATTAAAACATTACGATGTAACTAACATGGCTCCAGTATGGATAAATTTGCCCCGAGTAAAGTGAAGGCCACTTTAACCGAGCTCAATGTACTCCATCACAGCTGGTTTAGCACTAAATATAGCACGGAACCTACTATATGTTTGCTGTCCCCCACAAAGAAATGCGATCTACGTCCTTGGCTCTAAATAGGCTAAACTTATGGTAGGCCTACTGAAGTGTAGGCTAGCTATTTACATATAGGCCCGCGAATCCTTGCCGCATCAAGTAACTGCGTCTCAGTGATACTATGGCAACATGGCTTGCGTGATGTTGTGTGTTGACTGGTTTTGGTGCCAATGGCTCTGCTTTTCCACGCGCCCTTTTGAACTTGAATTACATTTTTCTCGGTTTGTATACTACTGTGATTGGCTGTATTAAGTGAATAATGGTTTGTGGCGGCTGGTGGTTTCTGATATTTTTTACTAATTAGCCACAACACAAACACTTTCTCTCGTTTTAATATCCATTCGCTTCATTTCATTTCATGTATATAAAGTGTTTTTTAATTCCTCACCATAACTTCCCGCTTTCTGCAGGTGGAAATTGGCTCGCGGACACGGCCAGGCGGCCAGCCACAGGCTGAGAGGCCTCCACATGCCAAGGACCGGCGCGTGCAGGAGCTCGTGACTCAAAGATGAAGAAGACGAAGATGTAAAAATGGTTAATATACTATGGGGAAGATAAGGGAGGCCCCGTGATCTCGCGGGGATAATCTCGAGGAATGGGACGCCAGATGGACGCGGTACCCAAACCACAGCCGATGACGTAGCCGCAGCTCCTAGATAGCTGTTGGCTCGCTGTTCAACAGGACACATTTTGATTATTTTCCCGGTGGAATGCATTTCACAAGCAGTGAAAACCAATAAAAGAAAACGGGGACTGATAAGAAATATAAGGAACCGATAGCCTATGTATCGCACATAAACGGTGAACACACAGCCTTGTAAAGACAAAATCCACAAGCGCGACGGGAAGATTAAAGATATAACCAATAAATTCTCTAAGATTTACTATTGTTTTTTAATCATCGTCGTCGTCGTCGTGGTTATTGGCATCATATTTTACCCGTGTCTTAAAGTATTAGCACTATGACTGTAACCATTAACATAAAATATATTTATTCGACTGTTAAAGGCCACTTCAGCGAGAAAGATTACTCTTACTGAACGCAAGTGGCAGAAAAGCACTTTCAGCAGAGCCTATATCGTATTTCACATTGCTGTAAAAAGGTTCTTGGTCAATTACTTTAAATGTAATTCCTGGAAATTGGTCAAATTACTGAAATTCATTTGGACAGTGTCAAGCTTTGGCAAAAAACCGCGGGTGGAAGGAGGGAACGTAGAGAAAGATTTATAGATTTGTAAGGCGCTGAATTTCTCTCTTGGTCGCATTAGAGCTGATTATTCTGCTGGATCAGATATTACACAGAGAGCTTTCGCCCAGGAGAAAAATACAACAACTTTAGAATTATAATATACAATGTATGATTGTAGTAATTATTATTATTATTTATTATTATTATTATTATTATTATTATTATTATTATTACAATGTATATTATAATAATTACATTATTAAAACTATTATTTTTCTTTCGGGATTTTGGTAGTTATTGCAGTTATTGTCTCCAGGGTGACCAGATATGTAAATATTAAGCGGATTAATCCTTTCCATGATATTGAACATATGCATATTTAAAGAATCTATTTTTCAAAAATACTATATGCCAGTTGAGGTTGACGTCGGTTAAGGGTATGTCTCCATAAAAACAAATCAATTCGCATATCTTTGATGCCGTCTCTCTTTGAGAGCCGCCTCTAACCAACGTTTTGTGCATGGTGAATGTACGCTACTTGTTATAATGCCATGACTCCCATTTCGTTCCTAAGCTTGCGATTTAATTTGCAGTGCTTTTGTAACTGACTTTACAGTTTTAAAAAACTGTAATTCGTTTTTTGTTGATTCTATCCATCTGAACAACGTGCCATATGCCTAACCTGTGGATAAATATCACTGGAATACATATGCCTAACCTGTGGATAAATATCACTGGAATACATATGCCTAACCTCTGGATAAATATCACTGGAATACATATGCCTAACCTGTGGATAAATATCACTGGAATACATATGCCTAACCTGTGGATAAATAAATAAATATCACTGGAATACATATGCCTAACCTGTGGATAAATATCACTGGAATACATATGTCTAACCTGTGGATAAATATCACTGGAATACATATGCCTAACCTGTGGATAAATAAATACACTCACACTCACACGCACGCACACGCACGCACGCACGCACGCACGCGCACACACACTCAATTCTGAGCGGAGAAACACTCAAAGGAAAAAGGAAATAAATGCTACAATAAATGATAAATAAAACCAAAAAGAAAAAAGTTATTTATTAGGATTAACTTTGAGTTAGTTTCAGTTTAACAAGATGCCGAGAATTTTACCCGTTTTTTACAGATTTAGCCGTAAGGTGGGCGCCGCATACTGCCAAAATGGGTTCCAGAAGCAAATACAGCGAATTCGCAGGCATAAGACTCGAATCCAGACTGTGATTCCAACCACAGTTTATTTCTCTCCATGTATTGCGCGTGTCCAGACCAGGGGGTGCACGCGATTATCCTGAAAGCCAAACTGCTGCGCGTGGCACAACAGACCGAGTTCTGGACGCTGGATGCTACACATTTGTACTATTTCTGGCTTCTGCGTTAAGTTTCCATTCAGGAAAAAGCGTTTATTAGGCCTGTCATCTATAACCTTAATAATGTATAACCTTGTTGTAATGACACTCACTACATTTATAAAAGAAAATATCATGAAATATCAAACATAAATGCTTGAACCATTTAAAAAAATTATTATTTATTTAGGCCCACTACGATAACTGAATCAGCATGCAATAACATAAGAAGAGTTGGGTAGTAAAGCACTATACGTAATCTGGATTATGTAATAAGATTACAAAACATTGAGTAACAACTCAACTCAAGATACTTTTAAAATATGCATAATCTAATTACAGTTACTTTTCTATAGATTACATGATCATATTTTGGAATGTACACACACATGCAAACATAAACACACCACACATCCACACCTCCCACATGTACACACACACGCAAACACGAACACACCATGTGCAAACACACACTAACACCAGGCACCATATGTACAGACACTAGCACAAAACACCACATGCAATCTCTCTCCTCTCCCTCTCCCTCTCCCTCTCTCTGTTTCTCTCTCCCTCACACACACACACACACACACACACACACACACAGGCGGATCAGCAGGACATGAGTGTGTATAGGAGCTATACATTCAAATGAAAGAGGAAAACAACCTTGTCAGAAATATAAAAACTAATGCATTTTGCTAACACATTTATTCTATAATATACTTGGCTAATGAAACTGGAAGTAATCCAAAAAAAATGATTACACATATTAGATTATACATTTTGAATAATGCAACAGATTACGTTTTTTAATTACATTTTAGTCATGTCCTTAGTAATCATTATCATTCCAACACTGAACACTGTAATATTCTAAACAATCTTATTTTTATTTAATTCCAGCTAAAGTTGGCAGAAACAATAAAGGAACCTAAATACTGTATGTGCTTCAACCAAATCCAGTCCAACATGCCACATTTCAGCATTATTATTGCTTTTTTGTTAGTTCAGCCTTTTGTTGTGTGAACTAAACAGTTTGATCAAATTTTCCCAATTAGCACACAAACCACTCTCACTAAAATGATTTGTTTTAGGAAGCATTAGGCCCTACATTTTTATCATTAGGCTACACGTCCCTTTTACATACTAGACAACCTCACTTCAACTTTATTTTCTCTCCAAGACAGAGGCGCCATGAACTACGTATCTTCCCCACGCGACTGAACCCTCGGTTACGCAGATCACGTGCATATTGGGCCCCTGTTGTGTCGTTGCTGCTGCTGTATTTAATTATTTATTTATTTATCCATTTTTATTTTACTAGACAAACAATGGCAAACGCGCTCTTTTTTATTTTCGATAGTTCGGGCCCAAATCATAACTGAAAGACAAGAGACAAGCAATATGACGTGTACCGATATGACGTGTGCATGGGGTGCTGAAAATGTAGTTCTATTAATAATATGTTATTTCTGAACAAATTGTGTCTTTATTTTAAGTTTGGACCCCACATTGAAATGATTCTGACGCCACTGTACTGATGTTAAATAAATTAAAGTGAAGATTGTGGGTAAATCTGCAGACGTTGCCACTTGATTGTTACAGGAATGCAATTGTGAATAAACCACGTGCACATCTTAGTTTAGAGCGATATATCACATTGGTGTGAAAGATGTGAGGTATGTACGCATGTTCCATCTTCTTATTAGGCATGTTGTGAAATCCAACATGGCGCCCGATGTAATTAATAGGCCTCCGCCATTATGAGTATCGCTATGGCACAAATCACGGTACAGTTGGAGCATAGTTCACTAACATTTTACTGTAGGAAGATTTCGAGCAGCTAAGTTGAAAAAATATTATTTTTCGATGTTTCCATTTTCTTTGAAAATGTCATGAGACATTGAAATTGTGTCTGAGTGACGGTCTCTAGTAGCTATGCCTTCAGGGATAAAGCGCGAGCATTTTACACAAAGAGCACAATTTTGTAATATCACATATACAACGCAAGATCGCTTCGCTATTTAAAAAATACAAAAATAAGTACAGTATCCTAATATCTTCTTAAGTGCACAAATAAATTAGGTGTTTGGTTTTTACGCAGAGTCAGTAGGCTAAGCTGAACGCGGCTCGGTTCGTTGACTATCCGGCTGTAAGGCCTTCTCCAGCGCGTCAGAGTCGAGACACGCCTATTTAAATGGCGTGGCCTTCTGTGCTGGTTATTTACAAAGAAATGCATTCAGATAACCTCGACAGGTAACCGCGCATCTGTACCTGACGCAACCCCGCACGTCGACTGACACGTTGAGACAAGCGAATAATTCTCTGTAGCCCGTAAGAGCAAGCATTCAGATTTCTTCCCATCTTGTGTGTGATAAATTGTCCCCTCCAGAAACAACCCCCATTTCCCGTGCTATCTTTGTTAAAGTTAAAATCACAGGGTTTGTATGTTCTAATTATTTGTCATAAATAGTAAACGCCCGTGACAAATAACTGAACTAAATTCAGAAACGAATTGCGTGGCTTAATTAACTTCCGCTTGTACGTCTACTGCGGAACAACAGGTTTGATCGGGCTAAAATGCAGGCCTAAATAAAAAATAAAACCTAAAATCTCACGTGAATGAAAATGGTAATTTAGATAGTATACACAAATAAGGAATTCCTACATTTAGCGTGGAATTTAGAGGTGTAAGATCATACTTTGCTCCATGGAAGTGATCAGGCTACATCCACACTAATGTGACGGAAACTGACCTATTAAACGGATTAATATTTTAACATTTTAAACGAACGAAATAAAAGTGGCATAAAATATAGTTATATTTAATACAATTTCTTACTCCTTGTGTAAGCCGAGCCCACGCATTCATTTTTTATCTGATAACGATCAGATAAAACTACCATTTTTTAAAATTTAAGGTGAAAATATGTTAAATGTATGCATTAACTATAGTAATAAGCTACAAATGTGGGTAGGCCTACATCAAAAACTAGGCTACTAGAAAGACACACACACACACACACACACACACAAAGCACAACACTTAATTGTCGCATGAGAATGGCGTTTCTTGTTATGTTTATTACTGCTACATGTTGTGAATCCATAGCTAGCCATGTTCTGTTTTTAAATAAACGGTGCTTAACAGGCAGGGTCTAAAGGTTGTGAAGAGCATGATAGCGGTTATTGTGCCTTCATTCTTAAATGCGACTAGCTGGACCAAAGTATAAAGAGGATCTATGAGACCAAGTGATACATTGCAATGGTCTTTTACTCCAACCTCGGTTTCCGTTATAGATTAATATTATTAGCATTAGCCGTGTGCTTGCACACGAACTCCCAGAGTTATAGATGACGAACAAACAGGCGCATATAGCACACTCACCACAAGGTGGCGATATTAGTCTACAATATGTGGCGAAAAACAAACTGCTATATTTAAACTGAAGACTGCAAGGAGAAAATAACTAACAAAAAAATTATACGTCCTCTCCCTGAAATGTAATAACAATTTTGAGCCAAGCGTTTGCGGGGAAAAAAAGCTCAATTAGCCCTTCAAATTAATGGTCACTCAATCATTTTAGGACTAATATCAATTGGACTCCCGGTGTATGTTCACTCTGACAAGAAAATTATTTATCTAGTAGGCCTACCATTGGGTTTGTTTTTTTTTTGTTTTTTTTTTATTTATATTTTTTTATAACGTGCACATAAATCACTGCTCGTATCAGAACTCACGTTTTAATACACTGCTAGGACATTGCAACGTTCCGTCACATATTTTCAATATCTCAGTGTTTGAGTGTGGGGCCTGTGGATAAATAAAGTGAAAGTTCGTCGAATTTACGTCCAGAGCTTTATTGGAACTTTCTTTGGTCATTGAACAAGGTACACCGACAATAAACACAGATACACGAGCGATTCAAATTATTCAACAGTTTACACGCACAGTTTTTACTAGTTTTATATACAGCCACATTTAAGAAGATACAATGGACAGCTATATTTTACAAGGACACACGTTTTTAGACAATATTCTATAAAGGACTAGCCTAGCAAAATTGCAGGAGATTGTTACCCAGCGAGAGTGATGATCTCATCATAAACACGATCTTCAAAAAATCTTAAGGCAGCGCATTGATTGTTTCAATAGAAATTAAAGATGTTGTGAAGAGTATTTGATATGTTTAATAGACTCGTATTTAATTGTTAATTACTTTTCGACGTTCCAAACACACTGTAGATACTATTTTGGAATCCTGGTGAATATTGGTTTGGGCGTTAGTTCCTGCAGCAGGGATTAGATTATGCCCAGTGCTCCAATTTCTTTGGTCAACCGGCGAGTTCAAATCTTTTACCCTAATACTCTGACCACAGATCCTCAAATTACATTTTGACATCAAGGTGGATACCCGACGTTTTCATATTTCGTCTGTCGGCAAACTGGAACACAGCCCAAGTGGCTTCGTCGCGCGCCATATGCAGCCGCGTGCGCCTGCTCTCATTTTACAATCGACTCCACCAGGGAGACAGAATGTGGATGTTGTGTGTAATAAGTGGTAATAATTAAGTCACATTCCAAACAGAAGAGCTTTCGGGTCGTTGTTGCCGTTTTCTCTCTTCTTTTTCGTTTGGCTTGTTACGTTGTTGTTTTTTTGGTTCCGTTAGAACTAACTGCTAACCTTGACTTTGACTACTTTCTTTTCCTTCACGCGCCTGTTCTGGAACCAGATGGTGACCTGGCGTTCGGACAGGCTGGTCTGAGCGGATATCCTCCGTCGCTTGTCCTTCGTGATGAATTTATTAGCGGCGTACTCGCGCTCGAGCTCCTTCAGCTGCACCTTGGTGTATGGCACACGCTTCTTTCTCCCACGGCGAAACGAGCCGCCGTCGACTCCAGCTTGTGACGCGGCATCTGAGACCAGAGCAAGGAGGAGAAACGCGCGGTTAACCACTCTCCACAGTTAATATGAAAACATACATTGTCAGAAGGTCAAAATAAAATTATATAGCCATTATATAGAAGGCATATTTCACCAAAAGTTAATATTTTCTGCGGATTAATTACACTTGTCATGGAACCCCCCCCCCCCCCCCCCCCCTCCCAAATAACACCCTTTCCCCAACAACAAAGAACAGCCGACATGAAATCGAAACACGAGCTTTGAGAGCGCATGCATGATGATCCAAACACAGCTAGAGATAATGTTCCGTTCTAGAACTACAAAACGTGCGCCTCCAACTTATACACACGCGTAGCCTCAGGTGTGAGCGCGCGGCCACATCTGTACCTGGCAAGTGCGACTTCCACAGGGAGCTCGGCGGTGTCTGTTCTTTTCCGCAGTAAACCGGGCCGTTCCAGCCGTTACTCAGCGGCCACGGCGGGTAGCTGTCCACGGGCAACAAGGGCTCGTGCCTGGGCTCCGTTGGGACCACTCATGCCAGAAACCACGGGCAGGTCCAGGTAGCCGGGCACAGGTTGGTACGGACCGGCGGCGTAGCTCTGGTAGAACGTAAACTCCTTCGCCCTGGACGCCAACTCCTCTCCAGGAACGGACGTGTCCATGTATTTCTCTCCCCGTAGGGCAGGGGGAAGGCTGCGTGCCCCCTATTGACGCCGCTCTGGTGGGGCATCCGACACGGGTAGTAGCCGCTGCCGAAGTAGCCATAGGGCAGCGAGGCGCTGGAGACGCTCTGGGCAGCAGAGCAGGGGCTACACTGTTTGACGGGTTCGCCCATGCCAGGCGCTGGCACCTGGCTGGACGTGTACGCGGCGCTGGGAGGCAGTGACGCCGGGTGCGACATCAGGTTCCTGCACTGATTCGCAGCAAAGTTGCCTCCGGCAAAACCATCCATGCCTCCGGTTACATCATCCGAGCCGTGATCGTACAGGAACATCACCGGGTCAATCCAGCGTGGACGAAGCAGCACTGACGCTGTCATAGCACGTCCGACATTGAGACAACTGGCGCTTTTTTCACAAATCCCAAAGACTGAAAAACAGAGATACCGAATCCGAGCGTAACTGACTCCCTGACGCGACTGTGTGCTCCAAGGTTATTGGTCGAGACAGGGCACATGATATGCAAATAACATGATAAACATCTAAGATCCAGATAGTCTAATTGTGTGTGCAAAAATATGCGCCATTGTTAGATGGTCACATCTTTCAAAAGATCTTCTTTTAGTAAATGGTTGAGTGGAAAAATGGATTTCGCGAATACATTCTATGAATAACGTAATTTTATTACATTCTGTACAGACGTAGGCTACGTAAATATAAAAATACGTAGGCCTAAGTATAAAAAATGAAGCAAAATATAGAATATAAACAAATTCCAAGTTAAATATTAACCCTCCTGATATGTTTGGGGTCTATTTGACCCCATTCAGTATTTTACGTTTTAAAACCCATTTAACCTTATTATTTCATATTGATACTATATGACTTTTCCTAATTTAGTGGGCTTAAATAGTAAACACGCAATACACGTAATGCTATGTTTTCAAAAGTCCTGTACCAACTTTGTATAGAGAGATTTTGTGTGGGGTAATTTGTGGCGTAGATGTATAAAATGTAAGAAAATATACAACTTTTTAAGTTTTATCTCTTACTATCTTTTTGTGGGTGATTCTGGTGGTACTTTTCCAAACAGGTTTTAAACTTCCCCTTACCTCAGGCTCTAAATTGAGTTAAGTTTCTCACAGATTTTTAATATTTATTGAAGAAGGCTAGTCAATTGGGACACATTAAGAAGGCAACACACGAAGTGTCAAAATGTATCTATTACAATAGTTTTGTGTCGGTTTAAGATGTTGGGGTCACTTTGACCCCAAACATAAAAGACGTTATAAAATGTAAAAATAAAATGAGTGCAAAAATAGCCTGAATGTACGCAATATTATCTAAAATAATGGACAGGGAACCCACCTTTCAGTAGTCAGACAGATACACACAAATACAAATCCAAGTTTAGGCCAAATTGAGTATTTCTAATTCTTAGCTATTTTTCCACATATAAATTTTGCACAGCAAGAAAACTCTCAAATGCAACCCTTCGCTGAAAGGTGTAAAGGTCTAACGTGTGTTTTCCTTTTCAGAATGCACACATTAGCTTACCTACAATTTTATATCACGACTTTTCTATTCATGCATCACAACATAGATATGCAATAAAACAAATAAGAAATCACCCTCTTCATTAATACTTTTGCATTATATTTTGATTTAACTTGTACCCAAAATGTTTTCGTGCACGTAAATGAACCTAAAAATACGAGAAACAATTTAATCGTGGTTTATGATTGACATTTTGAGGATATACGCCGATATAAGAATTGTTCGTCGCCAACGCGCTGCAAGTCTCGTGCTATATTATAAGAGCGTTTTGACTGTTGGAGTCGGAGCCAGATAAACACGGTGTTTTATTATCAGTGTCTTTAAACAATATCCATCATCACTGCTCACAAAGCAAGGAAAAAACATGCACGCAGTCTCCGGGTAAACAAACACAAAAACATTGTGGAAGCCATAGAACCAAAATTCCTTCCCTAGTTTCCAGTGTATCTACAATAGGCAAAGACGGAGAGAAGTCCACAGTTTGGCAGCGGTGTTTTACATACGGGTTAGACACGTCTCGAGGCCAAGGTCAAGTTGAAAGTTGCAGTCTAGCCATTGAGCTTGCTGTCATTAAAGCCTTGGGAGACTTGGGAGAATTCCTTCAATGCACGTGGGCTGGTGAGAAAGCACGAGAAACGCTTTGTGTAGGTCTGGAACAGTGCATTTTTGTATTTGTATTTTTTAAAAATACTTTTTTTCAGTATTTTAACGTGATAAAACTACAAAAGTTATTACAAACTTTACCAGGAGTATCTCACATTATGTTCCAGCGTTGAGTATGTTTTAGTTATTTTTTAATTTTTTTTTAAGTTTTAGCGAAGATGTGTGAAAATGTTTTCATTACTGAAAGACGCCTTGTAGATGAGCCGTGGGAGCGTCCGGTCTGCGTGTTTACTGGCTCTTCATGGCTCTTTTCCAAAGGTAATGTGCGGAACCTGTGTAGGGTTTTCATAGCAGGACAAAGGGAAGGTTTCAGCATCACTGGGAACTGAACAAAACCGTTATAGGTTTAAGGCGAAAGCAAAGGAAAGCCATTATGAATTAATTTGTGACTGTTTTATATAGTACCTCACATACACACACACACACGTATGTGTGTGTGTGTGTGTGTGTGTGTGTGTGTGTGTGTGTGTGTGTGTGTGTGTGTGTGTGTGTGTGTGTGTGTGTGTGTGTGTGTGTGTGTGTGTGTGTGTGTGTGTGTGTGAGAGAGAGAGAGAGAGTGTACTACTTTCATTTACGTGCGTTTGATTGAACTTGAAAAGCGCCAGTGCAGAACAGCCGTACTTGCAGGGATTTATTAGTAATCAGTTCTTTAGACATGTAGGCTACACATATATTCCTTCTTACAATTGCCCTTTCGATTTAAAAGCAAACGCAGACTGCGTTCTGCGATGAAAACCTCCACTTCATTCAAATATTTCGTTTATATAATGCGCTTAAACTCTTTCCCACGGCTTAGTCTACAATATGAACATGTAGAAAACTTCGATCGATTACTGTAGTCTATCGGACGTGATCACACAGTAAAATGGCCAGTGTTAATTCAAATCTAAGAGTTTATATGAGTCCAATATGGACTACATTTACAGTGTAAGAGTTCATTTAAAATTGAACATTTCACTTTGTACCACCGAAATAACGGTACTATTATGAACCACCTCTAACCACTAACGTATACTCCGTGTAGGTACACACACTATAAGACTGATTGTATGATAAAACATTTAATTTTGTTAAACGCATCTAAACTGCAAGTCTGCCTGGTACAGAGAAAAGCTAGAAATATTCATAAATTCATCACTAATCAGATGTATAGGAAGAAAATGTTTCCTGTTATTTAAATAAATAAATGCTTATAATATAGCTGAGAAGCGTATATTATATTATATTCTAGAGGCATTTTGGTGTGTAATTTTGTGTATGAAGTTTCGGGGGAGATAGACTTCAGAAGTTCCGTGGCTCGTGGCTGATATATATGACCGTTAATTACAGAGACAATATTCCGGAAAATTCCAGGACATATTTTTTCCTATTATACAGAAAGAGAACGCGGGTGTTTGTCTAATCTACAAAAATGCATTTGGCCATACATCCATGCGTGGAGGAAAATAGAGAATTACACAGAGTAGCTATAGCAGTAAAATAAATAAGTGCTCTATCCTTTATTTAATTATATATTTTTCAATTAAGTCATTTATCAACTTCAAGTGAAACGTTAAAATACGTTTTTTGAAAAATAGGCTACATGACACGAGTTATAGGCTACGTTACTGTAATAATTCCGCCCGAGACAACCTGATGAACATCGAACTGGTTCTGCAAATTAAAGGAGTCAGTGTGAAATAGGTTCACGGTATATTCTTCGTACAATCTCAGTGCTTTTGGGTAATCTTGGACAGGGACCTTGTTATATCTCAGTGCTTTTGGGTAATCTTGGACAGGGACCTTGTTATATCTCAGTGCTTTTGGGTAATCTTGCTCAGGGGCCTTGTTATATCCCGAGAGAGATAAGAAATGTGTAGGCATCGAGGCAGTAAGGCACAGAGCGCGGGAAACCGGATGGAATCATTGCATAGCACAGTTCCATGGTCACTTCACCACGACTAGGTAAATAGATGGGTGAAACAAATAATGTTTCAGTTTAATGCATCCTTATCAATGCTATTTATAAATAGACAAAACGACACGTAAATAACTGTTTTTTTTTTTCATTCATTCGTAATTACATCAAGCATGTAGGCATATGTTACATCTCTCTCTCGGTCGCGCAGGGAGAGACCGAGCCCCGTCCGCAGCCACAGACTGCAAGGAACCGTCAATCAATCACACAAAATGGCGCACTAACAACTAGCCGAGCGTCGTCACTAAGCCATAAAATAGCTACCAAGAGATTACAGGTCAACACACAAAATAGAAAACCAAAATGCAAAACCGTCACCCAAATGTGCATGAAATTGAAGTAAACCCATAGAGAAATCAGACTGGGCCCAAATCAGGACAAACGAGGGCTGTCAGCACGAGGCGAGGCGATGTGAGGCGGGCGAGCGAGGATTTTTGACCACGCTGCACTTATAAAAAGAAAAGCCTAATTCCTGTTTTCGGCCGATTAAAAGATAAAATGTTCATGGCATAAAACATGCACACACACGTCCACACGCATAAACATATGGTGGCCAACTTGTCTCACACGCGCACTTAAATCTGTGGACTGATAAAACGCAGAGCGAGACGTTCGAAAAGCGCTGCTGTGTGTTAATATATGGCAGCATTTCTCGAACCAATAAACCTTTTGAAACTTTCCTATAAAATTCCTATGCCCACGCATATCTGACACACACATAAACACATAAGAACACACACCAGTGATAAGTTTTTAATTCCAATATCAATTACAAGAATCAAATTTACATTTTTGAAGTCAGTTTGGGGTCTACCGCAAAGCGTTTAGTTACTGAACTTAATTTATTTAATAAAACGGAGCATGTTGTTTGAGTTACAAAAACCAAGTATGCCTTAACTTCTTTATTGGGTTTTATAGGTAAAGTCATGGCTGAACACTCTGTGTTTGACTGGGTTTTCTCCAGAGCGTAGCTAAATTCTATTTATTAATTTTTTTGTTTCAAAAGTTTCTTGGAGTGGTCACCGCGGCTTACATGAACGAGCACGTTGTTCTTAAGAAGGAGTTAAGTGGGTATTGTTGTTCTTAAGAAGGAGTTAAGTGGGTATTGGTAGTTAATTTAAGTGAAAGAAATTATAAATCAATGCAGTTGTTTAGCTAAACTGAACATCTTAAGTTGGGAGACATAAATTCCCGCCATTACCTCGAGCCAGGACCCGAAGCGCAGCCCTTTGATCGATAAACAAACAACTTTTTTTCTACAACTCGATTTTAAGGCGCAAGCGGCCAGTGACGCCATGGTACATCTTTCTCTAATGAATACGAATTCAATGTTTACATCCCCACTGACCTTCGGTCTGGGAAAATTAATTTCTTCTAAAATATAGCGGTGCAAATATTTCTGGTCTAAATTGTCCGTATATCCTCCTTCACGACTATAGAATAGAATAGAAAAGCTTTTATTTTCCCGTTAGGGAACTTCAGTACCATTATCATTACCATTTATGTACCATTCAGGACACATTTCTTCCTTCACCAAATGTTTGAGCAGTTCAAAGAATCAACGGATATTAATGCAAAATATCTTGTATTAGTTGCACTGAAAAAGCCACTCAAATTTAAGGGCTAGTTATAGGTCCTTAAATCACCCCTCCCAACATAAAATCGGCCTGAATGGAACCGTTTTTCCTGTACATCCCCGTGGATATTGGTCAGAGCAGTTTAGAAATTATTTGAAGCTCGTGGCACAATATAGTTACTTATGCATCGATGGAGCCTGACTGTAATAAAGGAACACTGACAACTTAATAAAGGGCTAAAAGACAGCGCGTGACGCAGATCAAACCTGAGGCGGTTAGTTGGACTGTTTGTTCAAAAAGAACAATTTTGCGAATTCTGCAGACGATATGGGCCGAGGGCGGACGACTTGAAGGCACCGCTGAATTACAACCCGAACACACTGCCTAACTCACACTGCCTTTTCCCGCCGTTCACATTCCTATTCCTTACATGATCAAATGCGTAGTCACATTAGATTACCCTTCCGGAAACAAAGCGCCGATTACACATAAAAACACGTTTTGATCAGCTAATGTAAATCCTGCCAAGAACGCATTGTGATATTTTAAGCATAATTATGGACTTACTCTGCGTAAATAATCGATCATAGAGAAAAAACTTGTATATAGGATATTGAGTTTGGAGCGCTTGTGTCGTAAACATGTGCAGTCTAAACTCTTAATGTATTAATGCAGATTAACATTCGAGAGTAATTCATAACGTGCTTCATCCAAACAAACGCCGTGAGGATAGGTAGCCTATGTAGCTACATCTAGGCCATGTATAAAAGCTCAAATTGAAAACATATTCATTATGCCTACATTGGGTCTTGTCTTGTTTAGTTTAACATGTGAGACAAGTGATAAATTTCATTTGTGAAAACGTGAATGAATAAATAGGCCACATAAACAATTAAATATTGACTACAGTTAGAATCGGTTGGTTTGGGACACGCAACGGGATCAGAATCAGATGTGCGGCCTGGTTTAGTAGCCTACGGTACTGTTACCACAGCAAAGTAGCCTAATAACACTTACGGAACACTCCGGAAGCCTTTCCGGTTTTCATTCCAGTCTCCGAGGTGGGACTTTTGCCCTTCCTCGCGACATATAACAGACTTACACTGCACGAGCTGTGTAGAGTCTCCCACATTACACTGCACAAGCTGTGTAGAGTCTCCCACATTAAAGGGATAGTTCGGAATTTTGGACATAATGTCTCAATTAGGACTTACCCATGATGTAGTTGATGGAAACCATTTTCAGCTAATTCCATGCTGTCCTTCTTTTTGACATACACACGTTGCTAATGCTAGCGCAACTCTATGGTAACCGGTAGCACTCCACAGTGCACCCAAAGCAAATAAAATACGACGACAGTCTATCGGGGTTATTTTGAGTGTTTATAACATCATTTTTGAAGTAAAACTATCGTTGAATCATTTACTTTGTGCTGACCTATATTCTCTGTGGAAGTACCGCTGCGGAGCGAACGTGGCCATTGTAACTTGTTGCTCTTCTTTGTTGTTGTAGTCGACCAGTGCCGGCACTACATTCGTAGGTAACGTAAAGTATCGCTCCGCCGCAGTACTTCCACAGAGAATATAGGTCAGCACAAAGCAAAGGATTCAATGATAGTTTGACTTCAAAAATGATGGTATAAACACTGAAAATAACCCAGATAGACTGTCGTCGTATTTTATTTGCTTTGGGTGCACTGTGGAGTGTTTGTGCTTTTAGTAGTGGATGCTACCGGTTACCTTAGAGTTGCGCTAGCATTAGCAACGTGTGTATGTCCAAAAGAAGACAGCATGGAATTACCTGAAAAATTCCATCAATCAACTACATCATGGGTAAGTCGTAATTGAGACATTATGTCCAAAATTCCGAGCGATCCCTTTAACGTCCATAAAAAGCGATTGAAACACTTTTAAAACGTTTGCCTATGAAATACAAGTCTTAAAGCGTATATGTTGCAACCTATGGAACTATGGTCACATTCAACGTTGCACACCCTTCCCCAAATCCAAGCAGTAGCCACGATAATTTAGACGTTTTAAAGGCGTTATAAATTGCAATTTCCTCCGTTTTGTGGCTGGGGTCGGTGACGGCGTTCAAAAACAGTTTAACTTTACAAAACATTTTTAAAGTTGACTTCTCAAGCTTCTCTTTTATTTCTGTAAAGTAGGATTATTCGACTGAGACAGAACTGCAATAGATGCCCGTAGGCTACTTTAAAATAAAATGAATTCACAAACTCTGAATTGGTGGACACTGAAAACAAATCTACCCTAAAATGTGTGTAGCCTATCAGAAGAGTCCTTAAAACCACTTACATTCACATTTTTCACGTAGACCGACAGGCTATGTGGTGATAAAGCACAGTTATTTTAAACAACAGGTCCCCGTGTAGTCGCAGAAATCAGTTCCGGATACAGCACAGTGGGGACACTTTGTCCGAAGTGGAACACGTTTTGTTTTATTTCAAAGTGTCATAAATGTTCGTTGCATAAAGTTGGGTCCAGCGCGCAACGGGGCCGTTATCATTGTATCTTGTAGGGCCTACAGAAAAAAAAAAATTTGCTTAACAACAAGGGTATCACGCAATTCGTACTTGGATGCGTTTAAGGTGTGTAGAGTTCAATGCCAAAGGTTAATCAACATGGTACAGTATATTCTTAATATACAGTTGAGGACAAAATTATTGGCCCCCCCCTGTAAAGATGAGCAAAAAGGGTTATAAAAAATTCACCGTTTGGTGAATTAGCTTAATCTCACACTGAAAAAACAAGAAGAATCCAACCTTTAATTGACGTTAATTTATTATGAGAAAAAAAAATCCCTCATCAAGAAATAATAATTTTTAACAAAACCACATTGGCCACAATTATTGGCCCCCCTGCATTTATATATAGAATAAAGTAATAATTTTTAATATTTGGTCACATATCCTTTGCATGCCATGACTTCCTGATGTCTGTGACCCAACAACATCAAAAGACTCTTGATATCTTATTTTCTGGTACTCTTACAAGCGATACTATAACATCTCTGCATTTGAATGGATCTCTATGGGAATTGGGGGGTGGGACTAGATTTAGCTGTAAATTATGCTGGAACAGTATGGAATACATGGTTGGTAAAATGGCTGTAAGTCAACAAGGGTCTGAGGTATCAAACAAGCTTTAAACCATCACTCTGTTGCCAGATATGCAGTAGATATGGATGGATCACTTGAAGGGTTTCTTCTCCTGACTTATTTTTCCATAGAGTTCAATAGGAAAATTTGTCAGGAGAAACAACCCTTAAAGTGATCCATCCAAAACCAAACGGTGAATTTTTTATAACCCTTTTTGCTCATCTTTACAGGGGGGGCCAATAATTTTGTCCTCAACTGTACATGTAGCTATGAGTCCATAGTTTATAAAGGCTTATATAATCAAATTAGGTTAAACTTTATACCCTTAAATTGTTTATAGTTTAAAGTTCACAATTGCATCTTTCCTTCCGGAAATAACGAGATCCATTATATTTACTTTCCACAACAGGCGACTCCTGAAGAAACCCAATTCACAGCAGTGGCCCGTTTTACACAAAACCCCATTTAAGCCAGAAAATAGAGGCCCCATCAAATCATTATATCCTCTGGAACTGTGAAACAAATGTTTATTTAAAAAATAACGTAACACAGTAAAATTTCCAGTGTTAATTCAACTCTATAAGAGTACATATGAATCCAATAGGGACCACATGTACTCTGTAAGAGTTGATTTAACACTGTGTATATATAATAGTAACGACAGTATTCACGTTTCATTATAGGTTGCATAGAGCAATCACGGAAACAGGCGCGAGCACTAGGTTCTGGTCCAGATGAACAATGAGTCCGGAACTCCCGAGATGGTGTCCCGCGCTCAGCGTGTAATGCCTCATTGTTTCCGCTAGGTGTCTAATGACTACAATTCAGCTCTTCGGGAGCGAGCTCATTCTCCGAGCCTTCACGGTGTCTGACTGTGCGGCAAAGTCGCGCGCGAGGTATGGGCTATGTCATATCGCCTGGGAGGCCACACTTCCTGTCCGGTACCAGGATCGGTGCGGTTGATGCGTAGACTTCAAAGGAAGGCGATGGGAAGTAGGCAGTGTTCAGTAGCAGTGTTCACCCCATGGGATCCGTCACTTTACAGACTGTTATTCTACTCTACAGGCCTGCATTTTAACATGGTACATATTACGCAGTTTAACTGCATGAAAAGAGACTTCTTACTTAACAAGGAAACCCAAACGTTCACTGCGCGCACCATGTTCAAGTTCAAGTTGGAATGGTAAACTCCACAGAGGCGCGCGCGCAGGGTCCTGATTACATCAAACCTTTGATCCGCCCTCACATCAGAAACGACTACAAGCCTTCAGCAAACAGCGGTCTGGCTCCTCTGTTTGCACTTCTGCGCACTAAAATCTAAAACAGGCGCCAGGATTGTGGGCTGTATAGGCGATAAACGGGTGTGTCAACGCCTTGCATCATCTCCTGCCCAGGAATTGTATTAGAAGACATATAGGCTACGTGTCAAGAAAAAAACTTGTTATTTGAATATCTACGATGTGGATAGGCTAACAAAGCTGACACATTTTATAACCGTTTTCTAGCGTCTGTCATGTCTGCCTGTATCACAAATTGTAATAAAATGCCAGGACTGGAGGTCATTTCAGTTGATACTGTCAGCAAACAGATCTTGTCAGCTGATTTTGTGAGTGAGTCACGAGATGGATTCTGCACCGAAACAGTTTCGGTCTCGCGAGTAAACGAGGCGCCTATGGACAGGCAAATAGATGTTCCTATTGTTTGTTAAGCAAACACTACCTTGCAGGTAATATTTGAAGACAAAAAATATGTGCAAGCCCATTTCTATTTTTTTTGTATGCAAGAAGCTTTCATTTACAAAATCCTAATTAAGCCCAATATTGTGTTTGAGGGGAAACAGTATATTTATCAAATATGTGTGTCCAATAGGATATTAAAGATATTCTATATTTTATATTATTCAATATAAAATATATTACATTTCATACGTTATATTATATATAATTTTTAATTTGCATCGTTTATTTTATATTATATGTTGATAGATATTCAGCAGGCCTTCATGTTTCAAATGGTATAGATATATGAGCCAAAGAAACCCGACACTAACAATGTCCATGTTTCTTCTACAATAAGGTGACCTGGCTAAGAGATCAATTCATGCAACTATTTTTTTTTTGTTAATTTTCTATTTGCACAAAAATTAGGCTATTGACGAAAATGACTGACACCAATTATTTTAATGACAACACTGATTTTAGCCTATAGTGACAGAAAATGTATTCAACTGGTTAATTTTATAAAACAAATACGGCTGAGATGGCAGGGAAATCCCTTTTGGACGTAGGTGAAATTGTTGCATCACTGTTGACCACTGATCGGAAATAGTTAATAAGCATAATATATTAAAGATAGTTCAGTGCATATGCTATTCTGTATAACCGGAGTTTCACCATAACTTTGGTTTGACACTTTTGTGACGCAACAATTTTGATGAGAACGTGTAGCCTATTGACTAACTGACGCAAAGCCTTTCAGTGAACGCCGAGTGTGTGAACATTTCCGTTTTTTCCGACCACGGCAGACAACCGTTTTTCATTAAGCTGACAAAATAGCCTGGTTATTCGTTTCAATGATCATCGCAATAGCAGAGAAGGGCAATTTTTCCATAAACACGGGGATTGTGGGAGGAACCTATGCAGAGAAAAACTATTTGGAAGTTAATTTTAAATGATTAAATGTTATTATGTATTTGTAAATGTATTTAAATGTAAAGTATTCACAAATAGATTATTATTTTTAAATGACAAAATAGGTAGGCCCCAATGTTCAACGTCTGTAGCTATTTTACGCTGCCATCTCATTTCTGCGACCTTGATTCCGCAATAGATGGCTGACCGTAATTATTCCCCAACCCCCAAAACGTAGTTGCAGTTTGGCAGGAACAGTGTTCTATCAATTACACTCCCCATTATATATTATTAGCGTTTTCAGAGGGACATACAGAGTAAAGGGTGACAATATCAGATCAGTCACTCATAGCCTGAATTTAACTTAACCATTTAATCAACTTTAACGAATCAAGATCTTTGTGGGGAAGAAGTTTCCTCTCAGCAGGGGTCCAATGTTTGATCGTGTTTCTGTTCATTTTATGAGAAGCGTTTACAGAAAGCAGCGCTCTGCTCTGGTTAATTAACTCAGCCGTGCCTTGTGTTCTGCGGTTTTTTTTCCATCACTGTACACAGACAGACCCATCACACAGGAGACGTGGTTTTCCACAGTTGGCTGAATGGCATAATTATGGAAAAATTCTTCTTTTGAACATTATCGAATAAAGTTAAAGAGATACTGCAGAGCCTTTTCTAAGGCATTTTTTACCGCTTCAATTTGAACTGGAACTCGTGAGTGGGTGTGGTCATATGACGATGATGCCACGTAGTCATATTATGCATATTCATACAGTCAAGGAGTTAAAGGGTGTGTCGATATAAGTCGTAATATTAACGTTAGCAGTAATACAAAGCAATTCGCATTTGAACTTGAACTAGCTAGTTAGCAGTACAAGGGTCTCAGTCTCAAAGAGGGGGGAAAAAAAAAAACTGTTGGTCTCTGCTTTTATACCACGTGCACAGCCGAGACCACCCCTAGGACCACCTCAACTCCACCCATTTTTATGTTAAGGATCGCGTGACGTCACGAACCCCCGAAAACCAGCGCATTCGTAAGCCTACACAGAAACTCAGAAAACACCCATTTTGATTAAACATGAGATTTTCGGAAAAAAACAGTTGTGTATGATCATAATCTAACACAAAACATCGGGTTTCAACGGGAAAAGTCGGTTTTGACTGCAGTATCACTTTAAATGTGAATACGCAGTCTCCCAGAGAACGCATGAATCGGATTACATCACCTGATTGACAGCAAGGCCTCAGGGCGAGTAGACCTGCAACGGCTGACAGGAATGTTGACTTGGAAAGAACTCTGGATTCATGAAGCACTTCCTGATAAGATGAACTCCGCTCGAGGCAAGCTGGTGTAAGCATGATACTGAAGAGGAATTGTATAATACAGGTCAGTGTTGGGAATATTAAAACATGGCAACATCTACCCCTGACCTATGATCTGCAGGAGTAGATGTGACTTATTCTGTAACTAAAAAATACACAGTGTTGCCACTCAAAAACCATACAGGGGTTACCAAATATATCACTGCAACACTACTGGCCATAACTTTCGTTTAAGTATGAAGGGAAAGTGGACATTTAAACAGCGCCAGGCACTCAAAGAGGAGTTTTAAATGTCACAGCTCAGATCTGCAAAGGGCAAGTGGGCGTGGCCAAAAGGGTGGTGGCATTCCATCTGGTCGTTCTCCAGGTGCATGGCGTGCTGGCAGCGTGGGAATCACCTGCTGCAGGTGAGCTGCCGGTTCTGATTGGTGCAATCAGGCACAGAGACTGTCATTAGTAACAGTGAGGAGGCCTATTTTATTTATCCTTTATGTTTCCCCACTGAGATAGTCACCCTTTCTCAGGGGAGACCGTACACACAGTTATAAGGACAATGGGAGACCGTACACACAGTTATAAGGACAATATCAAAGACACGACGCACAGTATAAACAGGTGGTAAGACAAGCTGTAGGAATATTAGCAGCAGATGTACTCCTCAGTTACAGTATTAAGGACTAAACCAATCAGAGAACGATATTAAAATGGCAAGATGAAGCTGATTCTGAAGATAATTTCAGTTTTTGGGCTCATAGTTATTAAAAGGCCATGTGTAAACTTCAGTGCAAGCTGAAGGAATTGTAAAAAGGACCAAATTGCTGGAATGAAGCTGGACTGCTTCTCTAAAGTGGGTGTGGCCACCGTATGAAAGGCTTCAGTGAGTTCAGCGAATAGAACCGCACATGCTGGTTATTATGGGTGTTATCTGATGTCAGGATGATGTCACCACTCCCACTGTGGCTCCTGTACTATGACCTCATCTGAAGCTCCGTGTGCTTCACTATAATCTTACAGAAACTGCTTCAGCTGCTTACTGAACGGAGTCTAAAAGGTTTGCTAAAACATACAGTTTTGAAATGGGAAGGCAGTTACTGGAGTCCGAAGGGTTCCCATCTTTCCAAAGACAAAGTGCCTCAGCTTTAAGCTGTACTAGAATGTTCTGAACTGAACATTCAAAGGGTGATGTAATGATCACTACCTTATAATTGAAAGCAACAGAGTTTCTAGAACACTGACTTACTAACCTTCTCTTGAACGGGTTAAAAGACGAACAACGTGACCCATATTGAACACAGTTTGTACTGTTGGGACCGAGATGAGGACATATCAGTGACTGATGAAGCTTTAAGGGTCTTCCAGGTAGCATTGCTTTGATCCAGGTAGCATTGCTTTGATCCAGGTAGCATTGCTTTGATCCAGGTAGCATTGCTTTGATGGAGACCAGTGTTCTCTTCCCTTTACTCTGCAGCAGGTTTATTTGCAGCCAATTAAAAGCTGATTTAAAGTGTCTCCAGGCAGAACCAATATCAGGAATGAGATCAACAGAATCAATATGACATGAATAAAGATGATGTAATAGCATTTTAAAGAGATATTACACTTCGGTATAACATAATTAATTTAGTGGAGCATACCTCATAGCGTGAATACGAGCAACACCTGTCCCTGTGGACCGTTAACAGCATCACCAGGATTCCAATTCACTCCCATTCATTTTCAGCACCTCACAGAAATGTTCATTCCTTTGAAATGAAATGGTGGGGGGGGGGGGGGGCCTTATGGGTTTGTGTGTAAGAATCAGATCAGGCAATTCAGCTTACTGAGGCTGATAGGGTTCAGTTGCGTGGGCAGATTAAAAACTTCAGATTCAGAATCAAAAACACTTGAAAGGATCAGAAAGCAGCTTCGATTATAATAAAACGAAGTCCACCACATACTGAAATAGCCCATGCAGAAACTAGCGTATTTATATTTTTAAATGACCAGCTAAACAAATTATCCCACCTTGTAACATTATGCATTGATATTATGATCAAACATTTCCACTAATCATGCATTCAATTGTGCATTTGGACAACGTCATGTGTGAATAAAAGAAAATCAGAAATATGAGTTAATCCATCTGTCCATGCTTAGCTAAGGCTAACTGGATGTGTGGCAGGGCTTAGCTGAGCCTAACTGGATGTGTGGCAGGGCTTAGCTGAGTCTAACTGGATGTGTGGCAGGGCTTAGCTGAGCCTAACTGGACGTGTGGCAGGGCTTAGCTGAGCCTAACTGGATGTGTGGCAGGGGTTAGCTGAACCTAACTGGACGTGTGGCAGGGCTTAGCTGAGCCTAACTGGATGTGTGGCAGGGGTTAGCTGAGCCTAACTGGACGTGTGGCAGGGCTTAGCTGAGCCTAACTGGACGTGTGGCAGGGCTTAGTTGAGCCTAACTGGACGTGTGGCAGGGCTTAGTTGAGCCTAACTGGACGTGTGGCAGGGCTTAGCTGAGCCTAACTGGACGTGTGGCAGGGCTTAGTTGAGCCTAATTGGACGTGTGGCAGGGCTTAGCTGAGCCTAACTGGACGTGTGGCAGGGCTTAGCTGAGCCTAACTGGATGTGTGGCAGGGCTTAGCTGAGCCTAACTGGACGTGTGGCAGGGCTTAGCTGAGCCTAACTGGACGTGTGGCAGGGCTTAGCTGAGCCTAACTGGACGTGTGGCAGGGCTTAGCTGAGCCTAACTGGATGTGTGGCAGGGCTTAGCTGAACCTAACTAGACGTGTAGTAGAATCTTAGAGTCTATTGCCTGAGCCGTTTGAAATCAGCTGTTTCTGAAATAAGGACATAGTTTGCTGCAGGTGGGTTTAGCGGAAGAGAAGGACAGAGTTTGCTACAGGTGGGTTTATCAGCAGTGAAGGACAGAGTTTGCTGCAGGTGGGTTTATCAGCAGTGAAGGACAGAGTTTGCTACAGGTGGGTTTATCAGCAGTGAAGGACAGAGTTTGCTGCAGGTGGGTTTATCAGCAGTGAAGGACATAGTTTGCTGCAGGTGGGTTTATCAGCAGTGAAGGACATAGTTTGCTGCAGGTGGGCTTAGCGGAAAAGAAGGACAGAGTTTGCTGCAGGTGGGTTTAGCGAATAGAAGAACAGATTTTGCTGTAGGTGGGTTTATCAGCAGTGAAGGACAGAGTTTGCTGTAGGTGGGTTTATCAGCAGTGAAGGACAGAGTTTGCTGCAGGTGGGTTTAGCAGAAGAGAAGGACAGTTTGCTACAGGTGGGTTTATCAGCAGTGAAGGACAGAGTTTGCTGTAGGTGGGTTTATCAGCAGTGAAGGACAGAGTTTGCTGCAGGTGGGTTTAGCGGAAAAGAAGGACAGAGTTTGCTGCAGGTGGGTTTAGCAGAAGAGAAGGACAGTTTGCTACAGGTGGGTTTATCAGCAGTGAAGGACAGAGTTTGCTGTAGGTGGGTTTATCAGCAGTGAAGGACAGAGTTTGCTGTAGGTGGTTTAGCGGCAGTGAAGGACAGAGTTTGCTGTAGGTGAGTTTATCAGCAGTGAAGGACAGAGTTTGCTGCAGGTGGGTTTAGCGAATAGAAGCACAGATTTTGCTGCAGGTGGGTTTATCAGCAGTGAAGGACAGAGTTTGCTGCAGGTGGGTTTATCAGCAGTGAAGGACAGAGTTTGCTGCAGGTGGGTTTATCAGCAGTGAAGGACAGAGTTTGCTGCAGGTGGGTTTATCAGCAGTGAAGGACAGAGTTTGCTGCAGGTGGGTTTATCAGCAGTGAAGGACAGAGGTTGCTGTAGGTGGGTTTATCAGCAGTGAAGGACAGAGTTTGCTGCAGGTGGGTTTATCAGCAGTGAAGGACAGAGGTTGCTGTAGGTGGGCTTAGCGGAAAAGAAGGACAGAGTTTGCTGCAGGTGGGTTTATCAGCAGTGAAGGACAGAGTTTGCTGCAGGTGGGCTTAGCGGAAAAGAAGGACAGAGTTTGCTGCAGGTGGGTTTAGCGAATAGAAGAACAGATTTTGCTGTAGGTGGGTTTATCAGCAGTGAAGGACAGAGTTTGCTGTAGGTGGGTTTATCAGCAGTGAAGGACAGAGTTTGCTGCAGGTGGGTTTAGCGAATAGAAGAACAGATTTTGCTGCAGGTGGGTTTAGCGGAATAGAAGGACAGAGTTTGCTGCAGGTGGGTTTATCAGCAGTGAAGGACAGAGTTTGCTGTAGTTGGGTTTATCAGCAGTGAAGGACAGAGTTTGCTGCAGGTGGGTTTATCGGCAGTGAAGGACATAGTTTGCTGCAGGTGGGTTTAGCGGAAGAGAAGGACAGAGTTTGCAGCAGGTGGGTTTAGCGAATAGGACAGAGTTTGCTGCAGGTGGGTTTATCAGCAGTGAAGGACATAGGTTGCTGCAGGTGGGTTTAGCGGAAGAGAAGAACAGAATTTGCTGCAGGTGGGTTTAGCGAATAGAAGGACAGAGTTTGCTGCAGGTGGGTTTATCAGCAGTGAAGGACACAGTTTGCTGTAGGTGGGTTTATCAGCAGTGAAGGACACAGTTTGCTGCAGGTGGGTTTATCAGCAGTGAAGGACATAGTTTGCTGCAGGTGGGTTTAGCGGAAAAGAAGGACAGAGTTTGCTGCAGGTCGGTTTAGCAAATAGATGGACAGAGTTTGCTGCAGGTGGATTTATCAGCAGTGAAGGACAGAGTTTGCTGTAGGTGGGTTTATCAGCAGTGAAGGACAGAGTTTGCGGCAGGTGGGTTTAGCGGAATAGAAGGACAGAGTTTGCAACAGGTGGGTTTAGCGAATAGAAGGACAGAGTTTGCTACAGGTGGGTTTAGCGAATAGAAGGACATAGTTTGCTGCAGGTGGGTTTATCAGCAGTGAACGACATAGTTTGCTGCAGGTGGGTTTAGCGGAAGAGAAGGACAGAGTTTGCTGTAGGTGGGTTTATCAGCAATGAAGGACAGAGTTTGCTGTAGTTGGGTTTAGCGGCAGTGAAGTTCAGAGTTTGCTGTAGGTGAGTTTAGCGGCAGTGAAGGACAGAGTTTGCTGTAGGTGGGTTTAGCGGCAGTGAAGGACAGAGTTTGCTGTAGGTGGGTTTATCAGCAGTGAAGGACAGAGTTTGCTGTAGTTGGGTTTAGCGGCAGTGAAGGACAGAGTTTGCTGTAGGTGAGTTTAGCGGCAGTGAAGGACAGAGTTTGCTGTAGGTGGGTTTAGCGGCAGTGAAGGACAGAGTTTGCTGTAGGTGGGTTTATCAGCAGTGAAGGACAGAGTTTGCTGTAGGTGGGTTTAGCGGCAGTGAAGGACAGAGTTTGCTGTAGGTGGGTTTATCAGCAGTGAAGGACAGAGTTTGCTGTAGGTGGGTTTATCAGCAGTGAAGGACAGAGTTTGCTGTAGGTGGGCTTAGCGGCAGTGAAGGACAGAGTTTGCTGTAGGTGGGTTTATCAGCAGTGAAGGACAGAGTTTGCTGTAGGTGGGTTTATCAGCAGTGAAGGACAGAGTTTGCGGCAGGTGGGTTTAGCGGAAGAGAACAACAGAGTTTGCTCTAGGTGGGTTTAGCGGAATAGAAGGACAGAGTTTGCTACAGGTGGGTTTAGCGAATAGAAGGACAGAGTTTGCTGCAGGTGGGTTGATCAGCAGTGAAGGACATAGTTTGCTGCAGGTGGGTTTATCAGCAGTGAACGACATAGTTTGCTGCAGGTGGGTTTAGCGGAAGAGAAGGACAGAGTTTGCTGTAGGTGGGTTTATCAGCAATGAAGGACAGAGTTTGCTGTAGTTGGGTTTAGCGGCAGTGAAGTTCAGAGTTTGCTGTAGGTGGGTTTATCAGCAGTGAAGGATAGAGTTTGCTGTAGGTGGGTTTATCAGCAGTGAAGGACAGAGTTTGCTGTAGGTGGGTTTATCAGCAGTGAAGGACAGAGTTTGCTGTAGGTGGTTTAGCGGCAGTGAAGGACAGAGTTTGCTGTAGGTGGGTTTAGCGGCAGTGAAGGACAGAGTTTGCTGTAGGTGGGTTTATCAGCAGTGAAGGACAGAGTTTGCTGTAGGTGGGTTTATCAGCAGTGAAGGACAGAGTTTGCGGCAGGTGGGTTTAGCGGAAGAGAACAACAGAGTTTGCTCTAGGTGGGTTTAGCGGAATAGAAGGACAGAGTTTGCTACAGGTGGGTTTAGCGAATAGAAGGACAGAGTTTGCTGCAGGTGGGTTGATCAGCAGTGAAGGACATAGTTTGCTGCAGGTGGGTTTATCAGCAGTGAACGACATAGTTTGCTGCAGGTGGGTTTAGCGGAAGAGAAGGACAGAGTTTGCTGTAGGTGGGTTTATCAGCAATGAAGGACAGAGTTTGCTGTAGTTGGGTTTAGCGGCAGTGAAGTTCAGAGTTTGCTGTAGGTGGGTTTATCAGCAGTGAAGGATAGAGTTTGCTGTAGGTGGGTTTATCAGCAGTGAAGGACAGAGTTTGCTGTAGGTGGGTTTATCAGCAGTGAAGGACAGAGTTTGCTGTAGGTGGTTTAGCGGCAGTGAAGGACAGAGTTTGCTGTAGGTGGGTTTAGCGGCAGTGAAGGACAGAGTTTGCTGTAGGTGGGTTTAGCGGCAGTGAAGGACAGAGTTTGCTGTAGGTGGGTTTATCAGCAGTGAAGGACAGAGTTTGCTGTAGGTGGGTTTATCAGCAGTGAAGGACAGAGTTTGATGTAGGTGAATTTAGCGACAGTGAAGGAAAGAGTTTGCTGTAGGTGGGTTTATCAGCAGTGAAGGACAGAGTTTGCTGTAGGTGGGTTTATCAGCAGTGAAGGACAGAGTTTGCTGCAGGTGAGTTTATCAGCAGTGAAGGACAGAGTTTGCTGTAGGTGGGTTTATCAGCAGTGAAAAACAGAGTTTGCTGTAGGTGGGTTTATCAGCAATGAAGGACAGAGTTTGCTGCAGGTGGGTTTAGCGGCAGTGAAGGACAGAGTTTGCTGCAGGTGGGTTTAGCGAATAGAAGGACAGAGTTTGCTGTAGGTGGGTTTATCAGCAGTGAAGAACAGAGTTTGCTGCAGGTGGGTTTAGCGGAAAAGAAGGACAGAGTTTGCTGCAGGTGGGTTTAACAGCAGTGAAGGACAGAGTTTGCTGCAGGTGGGTTTATCAGCAGTGAAGGACATAGGTTGCTGCAGGTGGGTTTAGCGAATAGAAGGACAGTTTGCTGCAGGTGGGTTTAGCGAATAGAAGGACAGGGTTTGCTGTAGGTGAGTTTAGCGGCAGTGAAGGACAGAGTTTGCTGCAGGTGGGTTTAGCGAATAGAAGGACAGGGTTTGCTGTAGGTGAGTTTAGCGGCAGTGAAGGACATAGTTTGCTGTAGGTGAGTTTAGCGGAAGAGAAGAACAGAGTTTGCCATAGGTGGGTTTAGCGGAATAGAAGGACAGATTTTGCTGCAGGTGGGTTTATCAGCAGTGAAGGACAGAGTTTGCTGCAGGTGGGTTTAGCGTCAGTGAAGGACAGCGTTTGCTGTAGGTGGGTTTATCAGCAGTGAAGGACAGAGTTTGCTGTAGGTGGGTTTATCAGCAGTGAAGGACAGAGTTTGCTGTAGGTGGGTTTATCAGCAGTGAAGGACAGAGTTTGCTGTAGGTGGTTTAGCGGCAGTGAAGGACAGAGTTTGCTGTAGGTGGGTTTAGCGGCAGTGAAGGACAGAGTTTGCTGTAGGTGGGTTTATCAGCAGTGACGGACAGAGTTTGCTGTAGGTGGGTTTAGCGGCAGTGAAGGACAGAGTTTGCTGTAGGTGGGTTTATCAGCAGTGAAGGACAGAGTTTGCTGTAGGTGGGTTTATCAGCAGTGAAGGACAGAGTTTGCTGTAGGTGGGCTTAGCGGCAGTGAAGGACAGAGTTTGCTGTAGGTGGGTTTATCAGCAGTGAAGGACAGAGTTTGCTGTAGGTGGGATTATCAGCAGTGAAGGACAGAGTTTGCGGCAGGTGGGTTTAGCGGAAGAGAACAACAGAGTTTGCTCTAGGTGGGTTTAGCGGAATAGAAGGACAGAGTTTGCTACAGGTGGGTTTAGCGAATAGAAGGACAGAGTTTGCTGCAGGTGGGTTGATCAGCAGTGAAGGACATAGTTTGCTGCAGGTGGGTTTATCAGCAGTGAACGACATAGTTTGCTGCAGGTGGGTTTAGCGGAAGAGAAGGACAGAGTTTGCTGTAGGTGGGTTTATCAGCAATGAAGGACAGAGTTTGCTGTAGTTGGGTTTAGCGGCAGTGAAGTTCAGAGTTTGCTGTAGGTGGGTTTATCAGCAGTGAAGGATAGAGTTTGCTGTAGGTGGGTTTATCAGCAGTGAAGGACAGAGTTTGCTGTAGGTGGGTTTATCAGCAGTGAAGGACAGAGTTTGCTGTAGGTGGTTTAGCGGCAGTGAAGGACAGAGTTTGCTGTAGGTGGGTTTAGCGGCAGTGAAGGACAGAGTTTGCTGTAGGTGGGTTTAGCGGCAGTGAAGGACAGAGTTTGCTGTAGGTGGGTTTATCAGCAGTGAAGGACAGAGTTTGCTGTAGGTGGGTTTATCAGCAGTGAAGGACAGAGTTTGATGTAGGTGAATTTAGCGACAGTGAAGGAAAGAGTTTGCTGTAGGTGGGTTTATCAGCAGTGAAGGACAGAGTTTGCTGTAGGTGGGTTTATCAGCAGTGAAAAACAGAGTTTGCTGCAGGTGAGTTTATCAGCAGTGAAGGACAGAGTTTGCTGTAGGTGGGTTTATCAGCAGTGAAAAACAGAGTTTGCTGTAGGTGGGTTTATCAGCAATGAAGGACAGAGTTTGCTGCAGGTGGGTTTAGCGGCAGTGAAGGACAGAGTTTGCTGCAGGTGGGTTTAGCGAATAGAAGGACAGAGTTTGCTGTAGGTGGGTTTATCAGCAGTGAAGAACAGAGTTTGCTGCAGGTGGGTTTAGCGGAAAAGAAGGACAGAGTTTGCTGCAGGTGGGTTTAACAGCAGTGAAGGACAGAGTTTGCTGCAGGTGGGTTTATCAGCAGTGAAGGACATAGGTTGCTGCAGGTGGGTTTAGCGAATAGAAGGACAGTTTGCTGCAGGTGGGTTTAGCGAATAGAAGGACAGGGTTTGCTGTAGGTGAGTTTAGCGGCAGTGAAGGACAGAGTTTGCTGCAGGTGGGTTTAGCGAATAGAAGGACAGGGTTTGCTGTAGGTGAGTTTAGCGGCAGTGAAGGACATAGTTTGCTGTAGGTGAGTTTAGCGGAAGAGAAGAACAGAGTTTGCCATAGGTGGGTTTAGCGGAATAGAAGGACAGATTTTGCTGCAGGTGGGTTTATCAGCAGTGAAGGACAGAGTTTGCTGCAGGTGGGTTTAGCGTCAGTGAAGGACAGCGTTTGCTGTAGGTGGGTTTATCAGCAGTGAAGGACAGAGTTTGCTGTAGGTGGGTTTATCAGCAGTGAAGGACAGAGTTTGCTGTAGGTGGGTTTATCAGCAGTGAAGGACAGAGTTTGCTGTAGGTGGTTTAGCAACAGTGAAGGACAGAGTTTGCTGTAGGTGGGTTTAGCGGCAGTGAAGGACAGAGTTTGCTGTAGGTGGGTTTATCAGCAGTGACGGACAGAGTTTGCTGTAGGTGGGTTTATCAGCAGTGAAGGACAGAGTTTGATGTAGGTGAATTTAGCGGCAGTGAAGGACAGAGTTTGCTGTAGGTGGGTTTATCAGCAGTGAAGGACAGAGTTTGCTGTAGGTGGGTTTATCAGCAGTGAAGGACAGAGTTTGCTGCAGGTGAGTTTATCAGCAGTGAAGGACAGAGTTTGCTGCAGGTGGGTTTAGCGGCAGTGAAGGACAGAGTTTGCTGCAGGTGGGTTTAGCGAATAGAAGGACAGAGTTTGCTGTAGGTGGGTTTATCAGCAGTGAAGAACAGAGTTTGCTGCAGGTGGGTTTAGCGGAAAAGAAGGACAGAGTTTGCTGCAGGTGGGTTTAGCGAATAGAAGGACAGAGTTTGCTGCAGGTGAGTTTATCAGCAGTGAAGGACAGAGTTTGCTGCAGGTGGGTTTAGCGGCAGTGAAGGACAGAGTTTGCTGTAGGTGGGTTTATCAGCAGTGAAGGACAGAGTTTGCTGCAGGTGGGTTTATCAGCAGTGAAGGACAGAGTTTGCTGCAGGTGGGTTTATCAGCAGTGAAAGACAGAGTTTGCTGCAGGTGGGTTTAGCGGCAGTGAAGGACAGAGTTTGCTGCAGGTGGGTTTAGCGAATAGAAGGACAGAGTTTGCTGTAGGTGGGTTTATCAGCAGTGAAGAACAGAGTTTGCTGCAGGTGGGTTTAGCGGAAAAGAAGGACAGAGTTTGCTGCAGGTGGGTTTAACAGCAGTGAAGGACAGAGTTTGCTGCAGGTGGGTTTATCAGCAGTGAAGGACATAGGTTGCTGCAGGTGGGTTTAGCGAATAGAAGGACAGGGTTTGCTGTAGGTGAGTTTAGCGGCAGTGAAGGACATAGTTTGCTGTAGGTGAGTTTAGCGGAAGAGAAGAACAGAGTTTGCCATAGGTGGGTTTAGCAGAATAGAAGGACAGATTTTGCTGCAGGTGGGTTTATCAGCAGTGAAGGACAGAGTTTGCTGCAGGTGGGTTTATCAGCAGTGAAGGACAGTGTTTGCTGTAGGTGAGTTTAGCGGCAGTGAAGGACAGTTTGCTGTAGGTGAGTTTAGCGGCAGTGAAGGACAGAGTTTGCTGCAGGTGGGTTTATCAGCAGTGAAGGACAGTGTTTGCTGTAGGTGAGTTTAGCGGCAGTGAAGGACAGTTTGCTGTAGGTGAGTTTAGCGGCAGTGAAGGACAGTTTGCTGTAGGTGAGTTTAGCGGCAGTGAAGGACAGAGTTTGCTGCAGGTGGGTTTATCAGCAGTGAAGGACAGAGTTTGCTGCAGGTGGGTTTAGCGGCAGTGAAGGACAGAGTTTGCTGTAGGTGGGTTTATCAGCAGTGAAGGACAGAGTTTGCTGTAGGTGGGTTTAGCGGCAGTGAAGGACAGAGTTTGCTGTAGGTGGGTTTATCAGCAGTGAAGGACAGAGTTTGCTGTAGGTGGGTTTAGCGGCAGTGAAGGACAGTTTGCTGTAGGTGGGTTTATCAGCAGTGAAGGAAAGAGTTTGCTGTAGGTGGGTTTATCAGCAGTGAAGGACAGAGTTTGCTGTAGGTGGGTTTATCAGCAGTGAAGGACAGAGTTTGCTGTAGGTGGGTTTATCAGCAGTGAAGGACAGTTTGCTGTAGGTGGGTTTATCAGCAGTGAAGGACAGAGTTTGCTGTAGGTGGGTTTATCAGCAGTGAAGGACAGAGTTTGCTATAGGTGGGTTTATCAGCAGTGAAGGACAGAGTTTGCTGTAGGTGGGTTTAGCGGCAGTGAAGGACAGAGTTTGCTGTAGGTGGTTTAGCGAATAGAAGGACAGGGTTTGCTGTAGGTGAGTTTAGCGGCAGTGAAGGACAGAGTTTGCTGTAGGTGGGTTTATCAGCAGTGAAGGACAGAGTTTGCTGTAGGTGGTTTAGCGAATAGAAGGACAGGGTTTGCTGTAGGTGAGTTTAGCGGCAGTGAAGGAGAGAGTTTGCTGTAGGTGGGTTTTTCAGCAGTGAAGGACAGAGTTTGCTGCAGGTGGGTTTAGCGGAAGAGAAGAACAGAGTTTGCCATAGGTGGGTTTAGCGGAATAGAAGGACAGAGTTTGCTGTAGGTGGTTTAGCGGCAGTGAAGGACAGAGTTTGCTGTAGGTGAGTTTATCAGCAGTGAAGGACAGAGTTTGCTGTAGGTGGGTTTATCAGCAGTGAAGGACAGAGTTTGCTGCAGGTGGGTTCATCAGCAGTGAAGGACAGAGTTTGCTGCAGGTGGGTTTATCAGCAGTGAAGGACAGAGTTTGCTGTAGGTGGGTTTATCAGCAGTGAAGGACAGAGTTTGCTGTAGGTGAGTTTAGCGGCAGTGAAGAACAGAGTTTGCTGTAGGTGGGTTTATCAGCAGTGAAGGACAGAGTTTGCTGCAGGTGGGTTCATCAGCAGTGAAGGACAGAGTTTGCTGCAGGTGGGTTTATCAGCAGTGAAGGACAGAGTTTGCTGTAGGTGGGTTTATCAGCAGTGAAGGACAGAGTTTGCTGTAGGTGAGTTTAGCGGCAGTGAAGGACAGAGTTTGCTGTAGGTGGGTTTATCAGCAGTGAAGGACAGAGTTTGCTGTAGGTGGGTTTAGCGGCAGTGAAGGACAGAGTTTGCTGTAGGTGGGTTTATCAGCAGTGAAGGACAGAGTTTGCTGTAGGTGAGTTTAGCGGCAGTGAAGGACAGAGTTTGCTGTAGGTGGTTTAGCGCAGCAGAAGGTTCAGTCTGATTGTGAGGTCACTCATTGGGCTTTTTCATCGCCATGGCGCCAGAGGGGTTGTCCAGGTAACCAGTCAACCTTTTACTAAACCAGGCACATGTTTCCACAGGTTTGAGTCAAACAATTATGTACCCAGATGTGGGCGTTCCCTCGCCCCAAACTCAACTCCTTTACGAAATTACCACACCCGCCACCCCTCGGCCAGACGTCACGGGTTCCTCGGTTCCAGATCAGCTCGGAACGGATCGACATTTGGTTCCGCAACCACCTCCAGCACCGGCGTTGTGATAGTTGAAAAGCCGTATGACTGTTCCTCTGCATCAGACAGCCAGGACTCCTGCTCAAGCACCATGAAACGCAAGCCAGTCTGCAGCAGCTGTCCGATATACTGTATTAGTGTTTGTGTTTTCACCAAACCTTTAGCCCATGTGTTCCACCCAGGGAAGTAACAGCATGTAAACGCAAGCAAACCTATTAACCCACAAACACACACAATTAACCCACAAACACACACATGCTCAGACACATATCATTCTATTGCGGCCCAACGTCCTTTGCCATGACTTCATAAATAACTGCCTCCTCCTTAAAAACATATGATGGATAATGGGATATCCATATCAAACCAGAGGTGACTATATCTCTCTGTGTAAGAATAGATGTCGTATTACTTTCTCTCTTTAGGAACCCTGGCTTACAGGAGTCAGTCTCGTGCATTTCAGCATTCTAACAAGTGACACACACACAGATGTTAAGAGGAGTGAGCACAACTGTAAAATATTCCAACACTGGCACTGTTCTTCGAGAGAGATTTGAGTGCAAAATGAGTGCAAATTATAAAATATGCAATATACTTAAACTTACTTTATATTAAGTAATTAATATACTTTAAATAACAATGTTACAAAGGTTGTATACATTTCAAAATAAAAATGATATTAAAAACTGTGCCTACATGATACAACTATAAACAACTGATATTTCCATACTTTTAATCCTGAGTATACGTTGTGAGTCAACGGAAACATCGTTACCAGTAGAGACGGAAGCCCCACGCACGCCTCTTACCTGGAGCCATAGTGTGTTCTGAAAATGGCACAGTTAGATTTTCCTGCAGAGAGCCATGTAGGCCGGTCTGCTCTCTGAGTTTTAGCTAAATTAGCCGCAGTTTAACGACGCAATTGCAAGAGCAAAGTTAGTGCTACTTACGAATAGGAAGGAACACATTTTTTTTGGCATTACAAAGAATTGCGGGGAAAGTTAAAAGTAGGCTATATTTATGGAGGTGGGCAATATGAAAGAAAAGATAGATTGTGTAAGGCGTGGAGCTTGTAGGCTTCTTTTTTCAAAAATCATGCGTGGTCTGCAAACCGGGTATGGTGGGAGCGTGGGTGGGCGGAGAGGGAGCGCTGGAGACGGCGGCATTCCTCTCACACGTGCACACATGTTCATCGCGAGGAAATCTGCGTTATTTCCACTCTGCCAACAGGCGAGGGCGCACGAGGACAGCGATTTCCAGCAAGAGGCTAGAGACGCGCGGAAACGTCACCCGAATACACAGTGGAGGCTCGTGCGGAGGCTCGTTGTCAACGTCCACCTCACGGTGCTGAGCGGTGCTGCGTGACAGCGGCAGGAAAGGCGCATCACAAATAACCGGACACTCAAATTTAAGACACGTGACTCCGCATTCTTATCTTGAAGATGAAAAAGACAAAGGAGTATTGTCTGTATAAATAATAATAATGACCACCTTCGCTCATTTTAATGTCTTTACTTATTCCAGATAATCATCATAACAATGTTATCAGCTTTCATTTAATTGCATTCGTTACTTGGCTTAATATTCCATCGTGCTATAGGTACAGATGAAATCAAGTGTCATTTTGCTTTGTGATAACTGGTAACATGAGGGTCCAGCCAAGACTAATTTATTATGGAAGGTTTGAACAGAACAGAACAGAAGAGAAGAGAACAGAAGACATGTAGAGGGTATCGAGCTGTTTAGTGCCCCCACCCCTGAATGCCAACTCGTCACGTAGGTATTGTTATCCATGGTTCTGAAATACACACCATAATAATAATTATAACAATAATAATAACAAATCCACAAATACATTACTTTTAGTACAAAGAATAAGAGAATGTATCATAAAATGTGTAGGTCGTGAAACGTTTCAACCAAAGCCGTCACAAAATGAACATGTTTGGCAGGGTAAGCAGCGCTGTAGTTTCAGTCTGTGTTAAACGATCTGTTCTTATCAGCTAGCTGAGCATGTTTGCTCTGCTCCGGAAAAAGACATGAAAGAGAAGCGCGCGGCCTCTGGCCCCTGAAAGCACACACTACGACCACCAGATGTAACCAAACACGCGCAATTATTATCCGCCGCCACCAGAGCGCCCACGCGATAATTCGGTATTTTTAGGAATGTAGGATTCTCTGACCTTATTTTATACAGTATTTCTAAGAGCCCGTTGTGTAATATTTTATCCAAATGTAAAAACCCCGTTATCCATTTAATATCCTATGTACCCTTCTGATGTTCAAATAATTATTTTGAAACTTTTATTTTAGTCTAAGTAAATGTCTCTTTTTCATATTCTATCTTCCAAAGCTGAACTTTTCCCCTAAAAATCCGTAATAATAGTTTATGATGTAGCTGTAAATTAACAATAACGTTTCCCAACGTTTTATCATAATATATATGTTATAATAACTGGAGCTCTGTTAATAAACTTCAATAAACTTAGATAATGATTTAGGCTAACACAGGCTACATATAAGCGATACACATGTAGGGCTTTAGTAAGACCTTTAGCGTGTGCAAAACCAATAACATGACCAATGATTGGTGCAAAACAAATACCATGACCAATAATTGGTCATGTAATTGGTTTTGCGTGTGCTAAAAGGTTTTGCACATGCTAAAGGTCTTAGAAAATCATACCCTTAGTTTCCTTGTATATATAACTGTTGTTTATATTTGAAATGTGTGTTGTTTTCTTTTTTTTGAAAGATCAATATCTTAAATCTGGACACTAAATAACCCACAGACCAAACATCGTATTTTTATTTAATATGTGCATTGGCTGAAAATTCCGTTTTCTGAAATACAGTTCCTTTGTTCGTTTGTTTATTTTCTGTGCATTCTATTCCTGTCTAAAGCCGTCAGGGAATTTCCAATAATTAAAAATAAAATGCCTCAAAACCCTCCTGACTGGCTCATCGTCATACAAGGCCTCGTAAAATCAATCTGGACAAATTTACTGTACGTTAATATAAAATTTGATAACACAAACATAGCGCTTTCATGCTGAGGATATTACCCTTCTATCGGTATAGCGGGGATGACCCAGCACACACAAACGAACACACACGCACGCAGCCTTAGTTAACTGGCAGGTTCTCGCTCTAATCCTAATATATTGTCTACATACCGTGTTTCATACCTGCTAATGCGGTGTAGATCTCACGCAATTTCCCAACGGTACAATTTCAGGCTAATTTTGTCATCTAATTCCCTTAACTTAAAAGAGATGCACAAACTGTAGGCTGTGGCCTCCATGTACGGACACACACGCACAAACATCATTTTAAAACACGCGTATACAGTACCTACACACATAAGCCTGTATAGATAAACTGGCTACACACATACACACAGATAGGCACGCTCGGACACACGTACATCCTTCATATACTGTAGATCTATGAATCCAGAAATATCCGCTGCCCAGTTGTAGTTGAGCCTTTAAATACGTTTATACAGTAATAAAAAATAAAAAATAAAAGGGTTGAAGAGGAATCCACCATTAGTCTACTGTTGGATGCCTCATAGTAACATTTAATGTTGAAAGCATTAATGAAGAATTGAACTAGTCACCCAAGAGAAAAGAATGACATGACACGCTTTTTCGTATTGGCTAGGCTGTTGGTTAGACTTCTACAAATCTAATTAAATGTCAAATACCCTGTTATTGTGACTTCTGCCCACGAGGACTTGACCTTTACCCGCTTTACTTGACACCACTTTGGAGAGGAAGAGGGAGACACAAAGCGCGAGGGGGTGGCGGTGACCACGAGCTGGAGGAAAGCGATAATGCAGCACGTTCATATGGAATAGCGAGGCACGAGATGGACAATTCTTTTAAAGGTCCAGGGATTTTCGTTTGGTTAAACGCGCGGAACCATCTAATAAATGTGGTGATCCGTGAGGAACATGCAATATATTCGCAAGTGGTGATAGATTTTTTTTTCTTTTCATCCATGTCTCAATTTACAACCACTTTAGTCTGGAAAACACACTGTAATAGTTTTTAATCCTGCAAGTTTGTGTCTAAATATGGTCAATTTTACTATACACATAGACAATGTCATGTAATTCTCAATCATGTTTTGTTTTTTTTGTTAGTATGCTGTTGGAGTAGGCTGCAGACCGGTCGCTCAGAGTCGTCTTATTCCCCATTCGCCAGCGACGTCAATAGAGATGACAACCGAATTACAAAGACTTATCTCTCAATAGTCCATCGACTACAAAGCCTCTACTCTCATCCCCGCCAGGCGCGAGAAGCAAAGCAAACACTACTCCTGACCGGTAGCCTTTAACCTACAGATTCAAATGCGAGTCCTGCACAGTTATACAGATTAATTAGGCTGCATTTAATTACGAAAGACTGAGGGGCTCAATAAACTATCCGTTAAGGTGTTTATTTGGATTTGGTCACCATACTATGCAGGCCTAAAACAAGACCCATGATTTTACCGGATGAGATCAATATTGGGATATTCACATTTTATGAAATAGAAAAAGAAAAGTCAATAAACGTGTAATGCATCGTGGTTGAAAGTAGCTAAGTTGCCATGCAGGATTTTCACCATGTAACAGCGCTGGAAATGTTAATTGCACTTCAAATGTCTACGGCTGCTATTATTTCACATCTTAAACCCAAGTTCCAACCCACGTAGATACAACGGTTGAAAGAACCGAGCCAATTAATGAAATCCAAATAAAATACAATTGTGTAGCCTATTAACATTTCACACATTGTGATTACGTTATTACGATAAAAATCAAATTTACAAGACGAGAACCTAGCACTTTAGCTCAAAAAACCTGAATAGGCTACATGTTTATTTTGGCATATCAATGTGTATGCCTGGGGGTCTTTTAAGCGATGTCGTGGCAAGCTTTGTCTCTTAATTTCCACATAATTCGTATGGAGGTTATTTCAGATCCTACAGCCCCCCTCGTCTTAGCGACGTAGTTGCTGTTTTCTGTTTATGCGTTCTGAATCGATGAGTGGCGTCACCGGGGGTACTATTATGACGACTGCCCTATTAAGAATGACAGCTCGAGAGAAGAGGGCAACGGTGATCCCTCCCAGAGCTCGCGCTGCACACTGGAGTGCTCCCACAGCAGGGTCAGCACGTCCCCTCTCGCGCTCCGCTTCGCTGTGTGCTCCTGTTGAAAACCACTCGCCCTTTCCCGCACTTGGCGTTCGCTCCGCATCCATAATGGAAAACAGGAAGGAGATGGTGATGTTCATAGAGGGAGGTCAACTTGGCACACTGGTTGGCAAGATAGGCGCCAATTTGTCAGAAGCAGTCGGGAGCCCAGTTCAGGAACCGCAGGAGAAGATGATCCACAGAAGCTGCGCGAGCCCCAGGTCGGTGCCTCTGTCACTAGAGAGAGCGGATGGGGAGGCGGAGGACGCGCGGAGCGGCGCCTGCAGCGATATAAGGCCGGGAGGAGTTCCTTTGGTTGCGGGAAAAGCTCGGTCAGAACTCCGCAACAAAGAGCACAGCAGCTCCGACACAGAGTCCGATTTCTACGAAGAAATTGATGTGAGCTGTACGCCGGAAAGCATGGAGTACCCCAATGGAAAGGGTGAGGCGGACATTTTACATTAAATGTTGAATCTTTCAAATCGCATTGTTCTGACGTGTTTCTGTAATGTAATGAATGAATGAATGGAGAGAGAGAGAGAGAGCGATAAAAAAAACTATCAACAATGACGGTATTTGCACGCTCTCATCTCAGACCAGGCAAGACATCCATTATAATCCCTGACGATCGTGTCAGATCGTATGATCCTGTAGTGTCTTTGATTCATCGGGATTCAATGAGATTAAATGCATGGACTCTTCTACTGTATTTAGGGAAACTATATTTGAGTTGTTAAGCAAATAATATAGTCTATTTACAAATAGGCTAGACTACCATTCGTAGCTACTAAAAACCCAAAAATCTACGGCTAAAGGAAACGTTGACAATCACCGCGATGTTAATTGTGTTTTTAGAATGGGAATCGAGTTGTCCTGCATGCAGGTAGCAATAATACCTTTACCACCGCTTTTAATTACTGTGTGACTTTTACACGCGGCGTCCCGGCGCCAGTTCGGAAGTAATCCGCGCGCCAGAGACAAAGCAGCGCGACTAGATTTTAAAGCAAATGATTCACATTTTCTTCCCATTTAAACCATTTTGTTTTGCCATGTACAACAATGTTAAATCTATGACGAAGCGAGCGAACAACACATCAAGACATCATTTAAGATTCATCGTTTATTTCTGCAACTGTATGACAATGAAAATATAGCTCACCTGCCAACAATCTGAATTAAATACTAATATATATATATATATATATATATATATATATATATATATATATATATATATATATATATATATATATATATAGTATGTGTGTCTTAGTATATAAATGTTTTATATTAATGTTCATATATTATTCATTTATTTAAGTAGCATAAATAAATGTATGTAATTGTATGTATTTTCTTATAAAAGGTTTACCATTTGCATAAACATATTTCTTGTTTTTCACCCATAATTCGTAGTAGCTACTGTTTGTTGCCTGTCATTTTTCGTACATAAATAATTTTACTGGCTTGAAACACACAATATTATTCATAGTTTTAATAAGCGAAACACGTCACCATTATTCACACAATTTTCTTTAAAAAAATGCATTTTGAAAGATGTCTGCATATCTTTCTTCTGTCAATTATGTAAATGAACGGTCATTTAAAAAAAAAAAAAACTGACACAAGCGCCCAATTAAAAGTACAATTCAGTAACCTTCTGGAAAGCGGGTATATATATGACGGGATCGAATTATTCAATTTATTAATTACTTTAAAATATTTAAAAAGGAAATATAAACCTGACTGGCATTGACTATTCAAATAAACAAAGATGTAGCCTATTATGTGTAGACAATTTTATACATTTTAATAATTTCAAAGGGAACATTTATCCGTTGTTGTACGCCTATTATTATTATTATTATTGTTGTTGTTGTTGTTGTTGTGATGTTAAAATCATTCCAGGTCGCGCTGGTGATTCTCCCAGCCACGGTAATGAGAGCGGTGTGGACTCCGGGAAAATGAGCGCTGCTCAGGGTTCGCTGTCCTATGGCGCAGACCAGATGCGCCGGTACCGGACGGCCTTCACACGGGAGCAGATAGGCCGACTGGAGAAGGAATTCTACCGGGAAAATTACGTTTCCAGACCCAGGAGATGCGAGCTGGCGGCCGCTCTAAATTTACCAGAAACTACAATAAAGGTGGGTCACAGCCTTCAACTCCGTCAGATTACTGAAATGTTACTTTTGACGTACAATGTTGCCCTGAAATAACCGAAATATATACATAACCTAAACTTGGGATCTATTACCAGAATTACGATTCAGTTTATTTTGTTTTAAATTTAAATTACATTTACCATTGCCTTTATAAAGTATAGGGATTTTGCTTGAGAAAATGTAACATATCTAGATTTTTCATTTTATTGATGAAAATGGCCTCTGTAGAGGAGCTCACAAGAGAACAGAAATATGCTATTGATTTATTTATTTTTATAAGAGATCACAACAGCTCACTAGGCCTGTGTGACAAGGGCTGTGTGCTGGGCCCCCAACAGACATGGTTTTAAACCATTGTGTGTGTGTGTGTGTGTGTGTGTGTGTGTGTGTGTGTGTGTGTGTGTGTGTGTGTGTGTGTGTGTGTGTGTGTGTGTGTGCATATATGTGGTGCGTGTGCGTGTTTGGTGTATGTATATGTTGTGTGTGTACATGTTGTATGTGCGTGTGTATGTGGTATGCGTGTGTGTGTGTGTGTGTGTGTGTGTGTGTGTGTGTATGTTGTATGTGTGTGTTGTATGTGTGTGTGTGTGTGTGTGTATGTTGTATGTGTGTGTGTGTGTGTGTATGTTGTATGTGTGTGTTGTATGTGTGTGTGTGTGTGTGTGTGTATGTTGTATGCGTGTGTGTGTGTGTGTGTGTGTGTGTGTATGTTTTATGTGCGTGTGTATGTTGTATGTGTGTGTTGTATGTGTGTGTGTGTGTGTGTGTGTGTGTTGTATGTGCGTGTATGTTGTATGTGCGTGTATGTGTGCGTGTGTATGTTGTATGTGCGTGTATGTTATATGCGTGTGTATGTTGTATGTATTAGGTTTGGTTCCAGAACAGGCGGATGAAGGATAAGCGGCAGCGTTTGGCGATGACGTGGCCCCACCCTGCAGACCCCGCCTTCTACACCTACATGATGAGCCACGCGGCAGCGACGGGAAACCTGCCGTACCCTTTCCCCTCCCACCTGCCGCTGCCGTACTACTCACACCTGGGCATGGGGGCCGGCTCCGCCCCCGCCACGCCCTTCAGCGCACCGCTCCGACCCCTCGACACGTTCCGCGTCCTGTCCCACCCCTACCCCCCGCCCGGAGCTGCTCTGCGCCTTCCGCCACCCATCCCTATACCCCTCGCCGGGCCACGGGCTGGCTGGGGCCACGGGGGGCCCCTGCTCCTGCCTGGCTTGCCACAGCGCCCAGCCTAACGGCCTGTCACACAGGCCCGCCTCCGCCTCAGACTTCAGCGGCTCCACCTCCAGCAGGACTGACGCCTTTCTGACCTTCACGCCCTCGGTGCTCAGCAAGCCCTCCACCGTCGCCCTGGACCAGAGAGAGGAAGTACCGCTAACCAGATAAAATCCCGCTCGCTCCTCGCTCTGGCCGCCCGCTCAGCCAGTGCTGCACTGCGCTGCGTCACGCTGCTGAAATATGACTCCATTATAAGCATGAGAAAAGTGCTGAAACAGAACAAGCACTAAATACAGCAAGAACTACGCAGGAGAGACACCTGCCAGGCAGAGGACTGTAGCTGGGACTTGAAATTCTCCGGTTTTAAGCTAATGCTGCACCTGCCAGAGGATAAAATATTTATACATCTATGAAAACAAAATAGAACTTGCAGTGAACAGTAGAGATGTGAAAATAGTCCTGGCTGGAAGAAAAAAAAACACTTGAGGAAAAGCAAAATTTAGTCTAAATCTTGAAGCTATAATCTTTTACCGATTGGACTGGGCTGAAAAGAGCGGGAAGACGTTTATCGACGTGATGGACGATGTTAACGCTTTATCATTATCTGTAGTTTCTTCACATGTCCAAATTGGCCTAGATATATTGTTAGTTACATTAAAATTATGTTTTTCTTCTGTCTTTTTAACAAGGGAATTTGTTAACAGACTGAGGAAGCTCATTATTTCTCCTCCAAAGCCCCTGTCCTGGTACCGGCGGCTGAAATCTGCAGATGCTGGTAAAATTAGCAAGTGATGTATATGTAAGGAGGAATTTTGAATGTTGAATTAATGATAATACTGTGCGCGTGGAGACTTCCTGCCAAACGGTAACAAGGCGCCATGGGAACGGATTAGCTGACGGGAGCGCGAGATCTATTGGACAATCACACGCAGCAAATTGGGGCAAACGCGAGCTTGCCTGTCTTTCTCGCTCCTTCGGCAGAACAGGCCCAATATTCCCCTTCACCGCCTACTGTTTATGAGGAAAAGTAATAATGATGGATGACATAAGCCTTATATTTATTATTAAAAATAAGAAAAAAATGATTTCTTTAAAAGTCTTTCATTTCATTATCTTTTGTTTTCGTCAAAAGTGCTTTGCTCCATTTGAATACTAGCTAATTATGAGAAAACTATTTTTGCGTCCTTGGCAAACCACGGCAAAACTCACGGGAGACAGAAACAAATTCAGCTTAGAGCGATGTCTACTGAACTTCACCTTGTGGAATTGTTTAAATCTGTTAACATTTTGCAATAAACAACATTTTAAATAATGAACCCGCACATCTAATGTTTCCAGATGTATTAATGAAAATATAACCAGGGGTTATAGGCTACAGATCATTTCCCTGTGAAACACGAGGCCATAATTTTCACTCACTTAAATGTTAACGATGCTGTCGCTATTCAGTCAAAGACGCTATAAATAAAAGAATTGTGGGAACACTAACATAAATGCTACAGGAAAATTCACACACATTGATTTCTTTAATTTTAAACGAAATTAGCTAATAATTTGATAATAAACAAAAACTGAGCGACAGTGTTACCTTTGCACCATGGCGCAAATTTGTAAAAATATGCGCGTGCGGTCTCTCACAGCGGACCCACCCATCTCGGCCTTGTTGTGTTCAGGTGTTTCACGCGTGGCCAGTTTTGGGAGGGCGTGCTTCAGCCTGAGATAACAGACGCATCAAAACGGGCTTAAGTGGTGTCAGCCCTTGACTCCAATTCTGCCCCCCCCCCCCCCCCCCCCCCTCTCCTATTAAAACGCTGCGGTGCTGCACGGCTCTCTGATCTGAGCCCGAGATTGTTTGTGACAGTTAAGTGGTCCCCCGGCAGCGGTAATACAAGCCATATTTTCTCTGTTACCAGTTAATAGATAGAGCAAAATTAGATGTCTCGCGCAGATATTGGAATGTAAAAGATCGATGATGCATCCCCCTCACCAATCAACGCACGTTAATTGGTTGAATTTTCTGGGTAATTGAGCTGCTCTCTCTATAAATTGAAGCTTTCTGGAAATAATAGGGGTGGATTCATGGAGCCATTTCAGGTGCGGTCCGTTTAACCGACTCCAAAAACTCTCAGACACTACGAGATTATAAGACATCTTCATGGTGCTGAATGAGGAGAAGGCCAACAGAAAGTTCATTTTTTCGTTTTCAACCTCTGTTTTTTAAAGGAAACTATTCAATCTATAGGGTTAGGGTTAGGGTTTTTCATAGAGCTTCGGATATAACAAGGCTTATTTCGTCACAAATTTGTATTACACACGAACATAACTATCTTTTTTTTTTTTAAATAGCCTATACAAAAATATTCCAATTGAATCTAAAATGTTGCTCTCTGGAGGCTGCGTCAGACAGATTGGTAGATACAGATATTAGCTGTATAATTATCTTTCATTCGTTAATTTGGCTTTTCCGTCTCATGATCATGCGTTATTGGGGTAAAGACTCTCCCAACTGGCCCCTGAGACCACAGAACACCCGCGTGCGCGTGATTGATCGCCTTATTAACTGGTGTTCTTGTAAGTGTGACCGCGCTGATTAAAATGCATGTGTTTGGAATAATGTTCCGTTTAAGCACGTGGGCTTTGATAAAGCTGGGCTCACGACAGGCGCGCGTATTTTCTGCCTCGTGTCACGAAGAAGCTGATGAAGAAAAAACATTTACAAACAGAATGTCATCAGAAATGGGAAGGGACGGTTATGGGCGCGTGTTGGGAAGTCAAAATTTAGAAAACTTGTTCTGGCTATAGCCTAGGCTATATGCTGCTATGAGTTTTGATATAAACAAATTCCAATTTCGTGCCAAGGTCCATTTTTTAGGTAAAATAATTCCACAGATTATCTCGTGCACAGTCTTTGCCATCCGTTTGCTTGGCATATTCTGAAATGTCCCTTCGTTTTTACAGTGTATAATTTATCCGGCAGGTGACAGACCAATACCTTTCATTTGCAGGATAGGCTACTCTATGCCCAACAGGTATACCTTGAGTAGCAGTAACAAGTTGTTAGGTGGGAAAAATTACAATGCTGTCAAATTTTAATCTGGGAAGGAACCCTGACAGGCACGCGCACCGTCCCTTTTATTACAATCAAGATTTGCAACCAGATGGAAATCTAAATGAACAAGTAGCCTAATGCATGCCATGATGACGAAAAACGTTCAATATAAAAGGCGATTTAGTTAACTAAGGGGCGTGAATTTTGCTCTTCCAGTACATCACAACAATACTAGTCGTCGTCGTTGCTGTTACTCACGCGCGGTACCACTGCTGTGGACGCGCTTTTAAAAGGAGTCCCGCTTTTGACATAAATGGCACAGACTATCAGCACAGAGCAGAACACATGTGAAGCAGCAGGAAAGCTACGTGTCCTTTTATGAGGTAGGCTACAGACTGGTACCCTTGTTATAAGAGCAGGCTACTCCTCCACCCTGTCCGCTGCCAAACTCGTACATTTGTGTGCAGAATATGTGACGCAGTACAAACTGGTCAACAGAAAATTCAGGCCACCCATGTGCCTGCAGTCTTTATCGCCATCGTCGCGTGTTGTAACCTATAGTAACTAAAGTCAGTGTGTGGAGTAACTGTTGCCACGGAATATGATGTGATATTACATCACGCACACGGGCTCAATTACCTGGGGTTGTGTTAATTCATACTTGCGAAATTGGTTCATAACCGCAATTCCCTGTCTGGCTGAGAGCGAGTGAAGGCGTGATTGGTTAGGGGCGTGTTCCGCAGCTGTTCGCTGGGCTCACGGTTAATGCAGCGGTGTTTAAATTGTGTTACATTCTAATTTACAGGCCGTTTCGTTCAGACAGGCCGGGAGGCGTGAATGGACCAATCAAAGCTTAATGATGATGAATGGGAAATTAATTCACATACAAGCGAGACAATTTAGGCCTTCATCTGTTTAAATAGCCTTCCAATATCACTTGGAACTGGAGGTCGCATTCAATCAATCGGGCGGGGCGTGAAAGTCATAGTCGGCGGCATCTTTATCAACATTATTTATAGTGCACAGGAGACAGTCCAGGCTCCTGAATGCCTCTATTGGAAAGTGTTTCTGACACCCGGCACATCGGGATAAATATCTCCGAATGTACTTTCTTAAAGCAGGGGCTCTAAGGTGAGCGTTCACCACAACGCGCGCGGCAGGCGCGAGACACGCTAACGGCTTGTTTGTCTCAATTTTCATTTATTGACATGGACCTGAATAATAAATAAATAAATATCTAAAACATATTTATCAGTTTCTGAAGAATGCTTAGGCAGAGCTAAACGATCAACTGTCTTAGTCACAGTTTAACCCTGTGTACACAGAGGAATAACGGACAATGTCCTGCCAGGTTGGCAAACACGTTCTTGCATGATTTTATATTTTGACATGCTTCTACTTATAGGCTATATTTCAGACGTCACCACTTTTCATGATTAAATCACGTTGTCAGGAAAGAGGAGTTCTGTTAAAAAAATTTTTTTTTTAAAGTATCGATGTCCATTTAGTGCACACTCACCCGCACGCTGTCTTTTTAGCACGTGATTTATGTTGATATGTCCTAAGACCATTAGCCTCAGAACTCAAGGAAATTTCAAACGAAATTTACACGAAAAACAACCCATCTAACTTATTTCAATGCATTTGGATCGGCTTATTTTTCACATAATTCTTACTTACAAATATTATGCGTTTTCAATAATTTCTCCAGAAGGGCACTATACTCGTGCCGGCTCCTGCAGTAAAACTTTAATGACAATAAAATAAATTTGGATTTCACCAAGGATATCTTTTTAGCATGCCTCAATAAGTTAAACAGACTATACCGTGCGAAGACACAGTACTGCGAACACCACACACAGTGTTATTATACTCTGCTTATAAACATTTCCACGATCTGTATTCTAAATATCGATTTTGGCTGTCTACTTTTGTAAACATAATTGGCAGTGTGCTGGTGCTAAACCCGACGCGAGTGGAGGCAATTGGCCGAGGCGGGTTGATTGCAGTTTTAATTTCCGAGTTTGTCCAACATGGACGGACGGATCAATCTAAGATTTGTCACGCGCCAAACTATTTCTGAATACAGAGGGCGCTTCCGTGATGTACACATCTTTATTACAATACAATGACTCGATTTTATAATAAAGAGATGCAATTAAGACATGGTGCAATTAATAATGTTTAGATGGTGAGATTCGTTGCAAAGAAATGTCTTCCTAACGGCAGAAAAGCGTTTGCGTTTTAAATTACGTGAATGTGGTACGTTATAGGCTACCTGCTAGTCTGCCTATATTGTAGGTTCGTTTGTATTATGATAGCGTTGCATTATGGTTCATACATAGACATTTAATCTGTGTTCATTTGGGCTGAATTCAGAGGGCGCAGAATTGAAGCCGTTCCATGACTTCAACGTTAAAACACAAAAAAGTGATAGGCTATAGTTTAACAACTGGATTTTTAGTTACCTGTTATAAAAGTGTAGCCTTCTTCTCGTTTTATTGCAATTTAATCATGAATTAATTGGGGCCCAATGTGCCATTTAGGCAAAAGGTTAAATATAATATCTCTGCAGTATCTTCTGGATTTCATTTATAGCACTTTTAATTTACAGCACTGAACAGATAAAAAAACATCCTATGATTCTGACAGAAAATAAGTAAGTCTCTACACTGGACCACGTGCTCAGAATTAAGTGGCCGTATGTCAAAATGTCATCCATCATGTCATCAATTATGATGTGAAGACACGCCCCCTTTCCTCCAGAGGCCTGATGATTGGAAATGCACAACAGAAGAAGCCGAATACAAGAGGCGGAGTTTGGAGGTGACGTCAATCAAATCGCTATAAACTCATCTATACTCCGTGTTTGACAGATCGTGAAGCCTTATCTTTAAATACATTATGAATAAACGTTTATGGAGTAAATTGAATGCTTGCATTCTACATAATTTAATTAAGTATCACACTGTACCCCATTTTAACTGTAAAAACATAAAAAAGCAGCAAATGGACTCCAATGTGGTGAAGGCTCAAATAGACATCAGACCCAAGGGTTCCATTCTGATATGTTGTTTTCAGTGAGATAAAAACAGGCCAAAACAAAACTTTTATGAGACACTTTCCAGCTCCTGAGAGATACCATTTGGGTTTACAACCACAGGTAAAAATACATTTCAGGTGACAGGAAGCTTCCATCACGGCCCCCGTAGACCTCGCACTGGGACAGATTCACACCTCTCCACCTCAGACCACAGAGAATGTAACCTCCATTTTCTATTCATTATGAAAGACTTATTCTAAATGACATGAAATACAGATTATTTACTTCAAAATCCTTTTCTTTTCACAGTTTTGCTGCTGTAACGGTTTAACGTCCCACATTTCTGACCCCACAGCCCCTCAGTACTGACCCTACGGCCCCTCAGTACTGACCCTACAGCACCTCAGTACTGACCCTACAGCACCTCAGTACTGACCCTACAGCCCCTCAGTACTGACCCTACAGCCCCTCAGTACTGACCCCCACAGCACCTCAGTACTGACCCCCACAGCACCTCAGTACTGACCCCCACAGCCCCTCAGTACTGACCCTACAGCCCCTCAGTACTGACCCCACAGCCCCTCATTACTGACCCCACAGCCCCTCAGTACTGACCCTACAGCCCCTCAGTACTGACCCTACAGCCCCTCAGTACTCACCCTACAGTCCCTCAGTACTGACCCTACAGCCCCTCATTACTGACCCCACAGCCCCTCAGTACTGACCCCACAGCCCCTCAGTACTGACCCTACAGCCCCTCAGTACTGACCCTACAGCCCCTCAGTACTCACCCTACAGTCCCTCAGTACTGACCCTACAGCCCCTCAGTACTGACCCTACAGCACCTCAGTACTGATCCTACGGCACCTCAGTACTGACCCTACAGCCCCTCAGTACTGACCCTACAGCCCCTCAGTACTGACCCCACAGCACCTCAGTACTGACCCCACAGCCCCTCATTACTGACCCTACAGCCCCTCAGTACTGACCCTACAGCCCCTCAGTACTGACCCTACAGCACCTCAGTACTGATCCTACGGCACCTCAGTACTGACCCTACGGCACCTCAGTACTGTCCCTACGGTCCCTCAGTACTGACCGCAGAGCCCCTCAGTACTGACCCTACAGCCCCTCAGTACTGACCCTACAGCACCTCAGTACTGACCATACAGCCCCTCAGTACTGACCCTACAGCCCTCAGCACTGACCCTACAGCCCCTCAGTACTGACCCTACAGCCCCTCAGTACTGACCCTACAGCACCTCAGTACTGACCCCACAGCCCCTCATTACTGACCCCACAGCCCCTCAGTACTGACCCTACAGCCCCTCAGTACTGACCCTACAGCCCCTCAGTACTCACCCTACAGTCCCTCAGTACTGACCCTACAGCCCCTCAGTACTGACCCTACAGCACCTCAGTACTGATCCTACGGCACCTCAGTACTGACCCTACAGCCCCTCAGTACTGACCCTACAGCCCCTCAGTACTGACCCCACAGCACCTCAGTACTGACCCCACAGCACCTCAGTACTGACCCCACAGCCCCTCAGTACTGACCCTACAGCCCCTCAGTACTGACCCCACAGCCCCTCATTACAGACCCTACAGCCCCTCAGTACTGACCCTACAGCCCCTCAGTACTGACCCTACAGCACCTCAGTACTGATCCTACGGCACCTCAGTACTGACCCTACGGCACCTCAGTACTGTCCCTACGGTCCCTCAGTACTGACCGCAGAGCCCCTCAGTACTGACCCTACAGCCCCTCAGTACTGACCCTACAGCCCCTCAGTACTGACCCTACAGCCCCTCGTTACTGACCCCACAACCCCTCAGTACTGACCGTACAGCCCCTCAGTACTGACCCAACAGCCCCTCAGTACTGACCCTACAGCACCTCAGTACTGATCCTACGGCACCTCAGTACTGACCCTACGGCACCTCAGTACTGTCCCTACGGTCCCTCAGTACTGACCGCAGAGCCCCTCAGTACTGACCCCTACAGCCCCTCAGTACTGACCCTTCAGCCCCTCAGTACTGACCCTACAGCCCCTCGGTACTGACCCCACAACCCCTCAGTACTGACCGTACAGCCCCTCAGTACTGACCCCAACAGCCCCTCAGTACTGACCCTACAGCCCCTCAGTACTGACCCTACAGCCCCTCAGTACTGACCCAACAGCCCCTCAGTACTGACCCTACGGCCTCTCAGTACTGACCGTAGAGCCCCTCAGTACTGACCCTACAGCCCTTCAGTACTGACCGTACAGCCCCTCAGTACTGACCCTATAGCCTCTCAGTACTGACCCTACAGCCTCTCAGTACTGATCCTACAGCACTTCAGTACTGACCCTACAGCCCCTCAGTACTGACCCTACAGCCCCTCAGTACTGACCCCACAGCCCCTCATTACTGACCCTACAGCACCTCAGTACTGACCCTACAGCCCCTCTGTACTGACCCTACAGCCCCTCAGTACTGACCCTACAGCACCTCAGTACTGACCCCACAGCCCCTCATTACTGACCCTACAGCCCCTCAGTACTGACCCCACAACCCTTCAGTACTGACCGTACAGCCCCTCAGTACTGACCCTACAGCACCTCAGTACTGACCCTACAGCCCCTCAGTACTGACCCTACAGCACCTCAGTACTGACCGTAGAGCCCCTCAGTACTGACCCTACGGCCTCTCAGTACTGACCATACAGCCCCTCAGTACTGACCCTATAGCCCCTCAGTACTGACCCCACAACCCCTCAGTACTGACCCTACAGCCCCTCAGTACTGACCGTACAGCCCCTCAGTACTGACCCTATAGCCTCTCAGTACTGACCCTACAGCCCCTCAGTACTGACCCTACAGCCCCTCAGTACTGACCCTACAGCCCCTCAGTACTGACCCCACAGCCCCTCATTACTGACCCTACAGCACCTCAGTACTGACCCTACAGCCCCTCTGTACTGACCCTACAGCCCCTCAGTACTGACCCTACAGCACCTCAGTACTGACCCCACAGCCCCTCATTACTGACCCTACAGCCCCTCAGTACTGACCCCACAACCCCTCAGTACTGACCGTACAGCCCCTCAGTACTGACCCTACAGCACCTCAGTACTGACCCTACAGCCCCTCAGTACTGACCCTACAGCACCTCAGTACTGACCGTAGAGCCCCTCAGTACTGACCCTACGGCCTCTCAGTACTGACCGTACAGCCCCTCAGTACTGACCCTATAGCCCCTCAGTACTGACCCCACAACCCCTCAGTACAGACCCTACAGCACCTCAGTACTGACCGTAGAGCCCCTCAGTACTGACCCTACAGAGCCCCTCAGTACTGACCCCACAGAGCCCCCTCAGTACTGACCCTCCAGCCCTCAGTACTGACCCTACAGAGCCCCTCAGTATTGACCCTACAGAGCCCCTCAATACTGACCCTACAGCCCCTCAGTACTGACCCTGTTGCTCTATATTAATTCACAATGAAGCAGACCTCCCTCCCTCCCTCCATCCCATCTCTCCCTCTCCCCATCCTTCCCTTTCTCCCTGTCCCTCCCTCTCTCCCCCTCTCCCTCCCTCCCTGGCCCGGCCGTTGCCTCCTGGCTCCCTCCATCTCTTCAGCATGACGGTCTCAGTGGGCCCATCTTTTACCCTCCTCTCCCTGAGAAAAATCTATATGAAATCTCCACTTGAGTGATAATGGTCATATGCTCAGTCTTT
>CM056395.1:31659130-31691255 GCA_029718625.1 Synaphobranchus kaupii | reverse complement strand
CCTTTAATTAAAACAGATGCCGCTTGCTCCCATTAAAGCTGTTCTACCCCATTACAACACTCTGTTTGTGCGGTATAATGTGGTACAAGCTGTCCTCTGTTATTTCAGCCAAGTACAACCTTATTTTTTTGGCCAATTAGCAGGCAGCCATATCTGTTACACCTGTTACACTGTGCACTATAGGGTGCATTTCATGTTTCATGTTTATGTGTTGCAACATCATGTTAAACTTTTGTCTTGAATTTTTTAATTTCTTGATGATAAATTATAGCGCTCAATTTATCTTTTCTTCACAGCAATCAAATTCAATTACCAACGGGTTGCTTACCTGTTCCTTTCCTTACCTGAGCCTATCCTTACCTGAGCTTATCCTTACCCGAGTCTTTCCCTACCCGCGTCTATCCTTACCCGAGTCTTTCCCTACCCGCGTCTATCCTTACCCGAGTCTTTCCCTACCCGCGTCTATCCTTACCCGAGTCTTTCCCTACCCGCGTCTATCCTTACCCGAGTCTTTCCCTACCCGCGTCTATCCTTACCCGAGTCTTTCCCTACCCGCATCTATCCTTACCCGAGTCTGCATAACTATCTGCTTATAGGGAGGTGCTGGGGAGTCTCCCAGTGTAGAGAACCTCCTGTTATAGGGAGGTGCTGGTGACAGTCTCCTGCTGGTTGTATTGGCCTCACATGCGGTTCTTCTCCCAGAATAACTGCTTGTTTATTAAAGCTTTTCTACTGCCCCCCCCCCCCCCAACTGTGACCTAAAAATGGCCTTTTTTACATTTCACTTAATTATCCAGGAAGGTAAACTGAGAGCTCGTTTGTGTTTCACAGGGACACCCTGGGGAGAGAGCATGCTGGGTGTTGTAGCCAATAAGAGATCAGGACCCCAGACAGAGAAAGCCGGAGTTCAACCCGCACTCTGGAGTGAACAGTCCTCATCATTACCAGGGTACAATCAAACGTGGCATTTTCACCCACACAATGTTCACATCGCTCAGATTATTAGTAATATTAACATTCTGTCCTCCCATCGAGCTGCTGCATATCACAGGGAAATGTTTCAGCATGTGCTTCTGGGAAACGTAGTTACTACTGTCTCCTGCTACGTTTTCATCATTGTTGGCTGATGATGTGAAAGGGAGGCCTGTGGGTAACTGAAATAATGCAAGGAGAACGGGAGCCTCAACAAGGGACAAACAAAGAAAAAAAAAAATCAGCAGAAAAGACAGAATGTTCCTCTGGATCTGTACAAGGCAATGATGTGAATTTTAAATGGCGTATAAATTATGACTGCAGAAAGACTGATAATCCTGCTCTATAGCAGCCCAGAACTCACAGCTTAAATCCATTTAATTCCATGTCCAGTGTTTCCACTGAAAGATGTACCAGGGTTAGCCTTTCTTATAGTCATCTGGTCACATAAATCACTTTACTTTGTATCCAATGTAAATGGAAGCTGAATTGCATATACTTCAAACTGAGATCCAGTGCTGATGTACAAATAAATAAGTGAGCTTTCACACTATGCAATAAACCAAACTACAGCATGGGCCATTATAACAACGAAAAAATGTACAATAATAGTTTTATTCTTTATTTTCTGAGAATTGTTGTTGGCAGTTGTTGAATAAGTCTTCCTGTCGCAGTCAGAGTGTGTTTGGTTACTGAATGTGTTCATGGTTATGTGGTCTGTTTCTAATAAAGAGACACAGGATGGTGGCTCCGCTGCATGCAGTGAAAGGCCTTTTGTGTTTTCATTGGGTGCCGCTCCGACAGCGCCCTGATTTAGACTCATAAATCCTACAGAGCCTCTGTGTAAGAATGTGTGTTAAGGGCCTCAACGCAGCTCCTGCACTGAACACCCCAAAGAGTTCTGCAGAGCACCCAGAGCTTTCTGCGCCCCCCAATATGAGAACCCCTGTTCATGGCACCCCACTAATCAGCTCCATTCTGTTCAGAAACATCACAAATTACATTTTAAAAGCACAATACTTTTAGGAGCACAGTACTGTTTAAGAGCAAAATACTGTTTAAGAGCAAAATACTGTTTAAAAGCACAATACTGTTTAAGAGCACAATACTGTTTAAGAACACAGTACTGTTTAAGAGCACAGTACTGTTTAAGAGCACAGTACTGTTTAAGAGCACAATATTGTTTAAGAGCACAGTACTGTTTAAGAGCACAGTACTGTTTAAGAGCACAGTACTGTTTAAGAGCACAGTACTGTTTAAGAGCACAATACTGTTTAAAAGCACAATACTGTTTAAGAGCACAATATTGTTTAAGAGCACAGTACTGTTTAAGAGCACAATATTGTTTAAGAGCACAGTACTGTTTAAGAGCACAATATTGTTTAAGAGCACAGTACTGTTTAAGAGCAAAGTACTGTTTAAGAGCACAATACTGTTTAAGAGCACAGTACTGTTTAAGAGCACAATACTGTTTAAGAGCAAAATACAGTTTAAGAGCACGATACTGTTTAAGAGCACAGTACTGTTTAAGAGCTGTGTGCAGCTCCACCCTAACGTGATGCTCTGTTAGACTGCAGGACTGCAGCTTGTTATAATATTCCTCTCCCGTTCTTACAGTCTTACCACCAAGACTGAAGAAGTGCACTCAACCAGAGAATTAGCAAAATGAAGATGTGAAAGTTTAAAGAGGAAGCGGGTCCTGTGAGTTTTCATAGGTCTGCTTCAGCATGGGGTGCTCAGTGAACCATGTCATTGATACACATGTATTCACAGGTTCTGTAAAACCCTCACATGACCAAGCAAACAGGCAGTATCTGCACATTATCTCTCTAACTGTGTTTCTCATCCCAATGCATGGCACACGAATACAACACCACGTCAAAAACTTCACCAGGTAAAATCACGAACATCCACACACTCAGCAAGAAGCTCTACACAGGTGTGCAGTCTGCAAACCTCTTTATTTACTGTAGGTTTTAGTCTACACCACTGCTGCAAGCCTCTTTATTTACTCTATGTTTTAGTCTACACCACTGCTGAAAACCTCTTTATTTACTGTATGTTTTAGTCTACACCACTGCTGCTGCAAACCTCTTTATTACTGTATGTATTAGTCTACACCACTGCTGCTGCAAACCTCTTTATTACTGTAGGTTTTAGTCTACATCACTGCTGCTGCAAACCTCTTTATTACTGTAGGTTTTAGTCTACACCACTGCTGCTGCAAACCTCTTTATTTACTGTAGGTTTTAGTCTACACCACTGCTGCTGCAAACCTCTTTATTTACAGTAGGTTTTAGTCTACATCACTGCTGCTGCAAACCTCTTTATTACTGTAGGTTTTAGTCTACACCACTGCTGCTGCAAACCTCTTTATTACTGTAGGTTTTAGTCTACACCACTGCTGCTGCAAACCTCTTTACTTACTGTAGGTTTTAGTCTACACCACTGCTGCAAACCTCTTTATTTACTCTAGGTTTTAGTCTACACCACTGCTGCAAACATCTTTATTTGCTGTAGGTTTTAGTCTACACCACTGCTGCAAACCTCTTTATTACTGTAGGTTTTAGTCTACACCACTGCTGCAAACCTCTTTATTTACTGTATGTTTTAGTCTACACCACTGCTGCAAACCTCTTTATTTACTGTATGTTTTAGTCTACACCACTGCTGCTGCAAACCTCTTTATTACTGTATGTTTTAGTCTACACCACTGCTGCTGCAAACCTCTTTATTTACTGTAGGTTTTAGTCTACACCACTGCTGCTGCAAACCTCTTTATTACTGTAGGTTTTAGTCTACGCCACTGCTGCTGCAAACCTCTTTATTTACTGTAGGTTTTAGTCTACACCACTGCTGCTGCAAACCTCTTTATTTACTGTAGGTTTTAGTCTACACCACTGCTGCTGCAAACCTCTTTATTACTGTAGGTTTTAGTCTACACCACTGCTGCTGCAAACCTCTTTATTTACTGTAGGTTTTAGTCTACACCACTGCTGCAAACCTCTTTATTTACTGTAGGTTTTAGTCTACACCACTGCTGCAAACCTCTTTATTTACTGTAGGTTTTAGTCTACACCACTTCTGCAAACCTCTTTATTTACTGTTGGTTTTAGTCTACACCACTTCTGCAAACCTCTTTATTTACTGTAGGTTTTAGTCTACATCGCTGCTGCAAACCTCTTTATTTACTGTAAGTTTTAGTCTACACCACTGCTGCAAACCTCTTTATTTACTGTAGGTTTTAGTCTACACCACTGCTGCAAACCTCTTTATTTACTGTTGGTTTTAGTCTACACCACTGCTGCAAACCTCTTTATTTACTGTAGATTTTAGTCTACACCACTGCTGCAAACCTCTTTATTTACTGTAGGTTTTAGTCTACACCACTTCTGCAAACCTCTTTATTTACTGTTGGTTTTAGTCTACACCACTTCTGCAAACCTCTTTATTTACTGTAGGTTTTAGTCTACATCGCTGCTGCAAACCTCTTTATTTACTGTAAGTTTTAGTCTACACCACTGCTGCAAACCTCTTTATTTACTGTAGGTTTTAGTCTACATCACTGCTGCAAACCTCTTCATTACTGTAGGTTTTAGTCTACATCACTGCTGCAAACCTCTTTATTACTGTAGGTTTTAGTCTACACCACTGCTGCAAACCTCTTTATTTACTCTAGGTTTTAGTCTACACCACTGCTGCAAACCTCTTTATTTACTGTAGGTTTTAGTCTACATCGCTGCTGCTGCAAACCTCTTTATTACTGTAGGTTTTAGTCTACACCACTGCTGCTGCAAACCTCTTTATTTACTGTAGGTTTTAGTCTACACCACTGCTGCAAACCTCTTTATTTACTGTAGGTTTTAGTCTACACCACTGCTGCAAACCTCTTTATTTGCTGTAGGTTTTAGTCTACACCACTGCTGCAAACCTCTTTATTACTGTAGGTTTTAGTCTACACCACTGCTGCTGCAAACCTCTTTATTTACTGTAGGTTTTAGTCTACACCACTGCTGCTGCAAACCTCTTTATTTACTGTAGGTTTTAGTCTACACCACTGCTGCAAACCTCTTTATTTACTGTAGGTTTTAGTCTACACCACTGCTGCAAACGTCTTTATTTGCTGTAGGTTTTAGTCTACACCACTGCTGCAAACCTCTTTATTTACTGTTGGTTTTAGTCTACACCACTGCTGCAAACCTCTTTATTTACTGTAGGTTTTAGTCTACACCACTGCTGCAAACCTCTTTATTTACTGTAGGTTTTAGTCTACACCACTTCTGCAAACCTCTTTATTTACTGTTGGTTTTAGTCTACACCACTTCTGCAAACCTCTTTATTTACTGTAGGTTTTAGTCTACATCGCTGCTGCAAACCTCTTTATTTACTGTAAGTTTTAGTCTACACCACTGCTGCAAACCTCTTTATTTACTGTAGGTTTTAGTTTACATCACTGCTGCAAACCTCTTTATTACTGTAGGTTTTAGTCTACACCACTGCTGCTGCAAACCTCTTTATTACTGTAGGTTTTAGTCTACACCACTGCTGCAAACCTCTTTATTTACTCTAGGTTTTAGTCTACACCACTGCTGCAAACCTCTTTATTTACTGTAGGTTTTAGTCTACATCGCTGCTGCAAACCTCTTTATTTACTGTAAGTTTTAGTCTACACCACTGCTGCAAACCTCTTTATTTACTGTAGGTTTTAGTCTACATCACTGCTGCAAACCTCTTTATTACTGTAGGTTTTAGTCTACACCGCTGCTGCAAACCTCTTTATTTACTGTAGGTTTTAGTCTACACCACTGCTGCAAACCTCTTTATTTACTCTAGGTTTTAGTCTACATCACTGCTGCAAACCTCTTTATTTGCTGTAGGTTTTAGTCTACACCACTGCTGCAAACCTCTTTATTACTGTAGGTTTTAGTCTACACCACTGCTGCAAACCTCTTTATTTACTGTATGTTTTAGTCTACACCACTGCTGCAAACCTCTTTATTTACTGTATGTTTTAGTCTACACCACTGCTGCTGCAAACCTCTTTATTACTGTATGTTTTAGTCTACAACACTGCTGCTGCAAACCTCTTTATTTACTGTAGGTTTTAGTCTACACCACTGCTGCTGCAAACCTCTTTATTTACTGTAGGTTTTAGTCTACACCACTGCTGCAAACCTCTTTATTTACTGTAGGTTTTAGTCTACACCACTGCTGCAAACCTCTTTATTTACTGTAGGTTTTAGTCTACATCACTGCTGCAAACCTCTTTATTTACTGTAGGTTTTAGTCTACACCACTGCTGCAAACCTCTTTATTTACTGTAGGTTTTAGTCTACATCACTGCTGCAAACCTCTTTATTTACTGTAGGTTTTAGTCTACACCACTGCAGCAAACCTCTTTATTTACTGTAGGTTTCAGTCTACATCGCTGCTGCAAACCTCGTTATTTACTGTAGGTTTTAGTCTACACCACCGATCCCTGGTCCTGCCAGATCCAAGCATGGCCGGTGCCCTGTGGGAGCGGCAATTGGCAGCCGCCCCCGGGTGGGGGGAGCGGCCCCTGGGCGAGCTGGAATCACGGTCAGGAGCACGAGGAGTCGCGCCCCAAAGAGGACGCGGCGCCCCCCTTCCTACCACCGGCTGATGGGGTTGTGTAGCGGTTTGCTACACGGGGGGAATTGAAATAGAATAGGGGTTCAATTAGCTACCAAATTGGGAGAAAAGGGAAAAAATCTGAAACAAAATTAAAAGAAATAAAATAAAATGCATGTGCTGCTAGTTTTATGAAGCATTTTTTTGATATGAGAGCTTTGGTAATACGGAGCGGAGCGATGCTTATACAGTGAGACAGGGTGAGTCCCAGCGGAGCGATGCTTATACAGTGAGACAGGGTGAGTCCCAGCGGAGCGATGCTTAAACAGTGAGACAGGGTGAGTCCCAGCAGAGCGATGCTTATACAGTGAGACAGGGTGAGTCCCAGCAGAGCGATGCTTATACAGTGAGACAGGGTGAGTCCCAGCAGAGCGATGCTTATACAGTGAGACAGGGTGAGTCCCAGCAGAGCGATGCTTATACAGTGAGACAGGGTGAGTCCCAGTGGAGCGATGCTTAAACAGTGAGACAGGGTGAGTCCCAGAGGAGCGATGCTTAAACAGTGAGACAGGGTGAGTCCCAGCGGAGCGATGCTTATACAGTGAGACAGGGTGAGTCCCAGCGGAGCGATACTTAAACAGTGAGACAGGGTGAGTCCCAGCAGAGCGATGCTTATACAGTGAGACAGGTTGAGTCCCAGCAGAGCGATGCTTATACAGTGAGACAGGGTGAGCCCCAGCGGAGCGATGCTTAAACAGTGAGACAGGGTGAGTCCCAGTGGAGCGATGCTTAAACAGTGAGACAGGGTGAGTCCCAGTGGAGCGATGCTTATACAGTGAGACAGGGTGAGCCCCAGCGGAGCGATGCTTAAACAGTGAGACAGGTTGAGTCCCAGCAGAGCGATGCTTATACAGTGAGACAGGGTGAGTCCCAGCGGAGCGATGCTTAAACAGTGAGACAGGGTGAGCCCCAGCGGAGCGATGCTTAAACAGTGAGACAGGTTGAGTCCCAGCAGAGCGATGCTTATACAGTGAGACAGGGTGAGTCCCAGCAGAGCGATGCTTATACAGTGAGACAGGGTGAGTCCCAGCAGAGCGATGCTTAAACAGTGAGACAGGGTGAGTCCCAGTGGAGCGATGCTTAAACAGTGAGACAGGGTGAGTCCCAGTGGAGCGATGCTTAAACAGTGAGACAGGGTGAGTCCCAGTGGAGCGATGCTTAAACAGTGAGACAGGGTGAGTCCCAGCGGAGCGATGCTTAAACAGTGAGACAGGGTGAGTCCCAGTGGAGCGATGCTTAAACAGTGAGACAGGTTGAGTCCCAGTGGAGCGATGCTTAAACAGTGAGACAGGGTGAGTCCCAGCAGAGCGATGCTTATACAGTGAGACAGGGTGAGTCCCAGTGGAGCGATGCTTAAACAGTGAGACAGGTTGAGTCCCAGTGGAGCGATGCTTAAACAGTGAGACAGGTTGAGTCCCAGCAGAGCGATGCTTATACAGTGAGACAGGGTGAGTCCCAGCAGAGCGATGCTTATACAGTGAGACAGGGTGAGTCCCAGCAGAGCGATGCTTAAACAGTGAGACAGGGTGAGTCCCAGTGGAGCGATGCTTAAACAGTGAGACAGGGTGAGTCCCAGTGGAGCGATGCTTAAACAGTGAGACAGGGTGAGTCCCAGTGGAGCGATGCTTAAACAGTGAGACAGGGTGAGTCCCAGCGGAGCGATGCTTAAACAGTGAGACAGGGTGAGTCCCAGCAGAGCGATGCTTAAACAGTGAGACAGGTTGAGTCCCAGCAGAGCGATGCTTATACAGTGAGACAGGTTGAGTCCCAGCAGAGCGATGCTTATACAGTGAGACAGGGTGAGTCCCAGCAGAGCGATGCTTATACAGTGAGACAGGGTGAGTCCCAGCGGAGCGATGCTTATACAGTGAGACAGGGTGAGTCCCAGTGGAGCGATGCTTAAACAGTGAGACAGGGTGAGTCCCAGCGGAGCGATGCTTATACAGTGAGACAGGGTGAAGAGCTGAAAGCTAAGGACATGTGTGCTGCACTCAGGGTCAATGTGGCCATAAATCAATCCAACATGAATAATATGATTGTGGATCCCAGTGCAGGGACTGAGGGCCTATAGAGAGGCTCCAAGCCTACACTCCACTCAACCAATCAATACGCTTCATTTATGACCGGGCTCTCCGCTGATCCCTACAGCGGGTTAGCGGCCTGCTAAAACCGCATACCCATGTGACCCCCCCCCCCCCCCTTCAGTCCAATCTCCAATAATACAGTTTGTCATCTAAAATCCCCTCGGTGCTAAACAGAAACCACACGTGTGCGTGTACATGCACATTCTAGTCTTCTGCCTCTGGCCAAAACATTTGTCGCTTACAGTAAAAGCTTGTCGAACACGGTCTTGGCCTAAACCAAAAAGACAGATGAAAAAGCGCTGGTTGCCGTGATGCAATTAGCGTAAAATTACTGTAAGTGCAGACAGTGCCTGAATGAGCCAAAGGCCCTGAAGTCCTGCTGCACTCTACTCACACTGCTGAGCTCTGACTGCGCTAACGGCGCTAAGGCCGCTAAAAATGACCTATTCATTATTTCTGCTACTGACAGGGCTGCTGGCCTTCTGTAGTCACAGCCTGAGCCAGATGCCCAGAGCAGCACACACTACAGACATGTGCAACTGTACAGCTTAACCCTAACCCTAACCTCAAGTACAATCAATAATCAACTCATAATCAGCTGTTACTGCACTCAGCTAACAGCTTTGGGCTGAGATGGTACTTAGATTAAGACAGAAAGTGCAGATCCTGGCACTGACACGTGTTTAATGTTTGATGCGTGTGATGTAACATGCAGTAACATGGCTGCAGTCCGCACGGCTGCATGCGTAAGAACATGCTTCTGATCGAACCTTCCAAAACTATAACAACATTATGAAATATGTTATTCTACAAACCAAAGATATACAGTATATTTAGTCCATAAAAATCAAACCATCCACAATGGTGACGGCATGCAGGCATTAGACACACACAATGCACTGCATGTGTTAGACCCACAATCCACTGCATGTTTTACAGACCAACAATGCACTGCATATGTTAGATATCCACAGAGCATTGCATGTTGTGATACTGTGGTCCTCCTGCCCAGAGCACAAACTCATCAGTCACACTGAGCCGCTGGCTTTAGCTCCACTGAGCCACACTCATAACCCTGCTGCCCCCTGTGCAGGTCCAGCCATAAAACAGCGACTCAAACGACCCTCCTGAGTGACCGGGCTGTGAGTTAGGCGCTGTATTAGACTGGTTCTGACCCTCCTGAGTGACCGGGCTGTGAGTCAGGCGCTGTATTAGACTGGTTCTGACCCTCCTGAGTGACCGGGCTGTGAGTTAGGTGCTGTATTAGACTGGTTCTGACCCTCCTGAGTGACCGGGCTGTGAGTTAGGCGCTGTATTAGACTGGTTCTGACCCTCCTGAGTGACCGGGCTGTGAGTCAGGCGCTGTATTAGACTGGTTCTGACCCTCCTGAGTGACCGGGCTGTGAGTTAGGCGCTGTATTAGACTGGTTCTGACCCTCCTGAGTGACCGGGCTGTGAGTCAGGCGCTGTATTAGACTGGTTCTGACCCTCCTGAGTGACCGGGCTGTGAGTCAGGCGCTGTATTAGACTGGTTCTGACCCTCCTGAGTGACCGGGCTGTGAGTCAGGCGCTGTATTAGACTGATTCTGACCCTCCTGAGTGACCGGGCTGTGAGTTAGGCGCTGTATTAGACTGGTTCTGCAGAACTCTCAGCGCTGGTGGACTGGTTCAATTCTATTCAATTCAATTCAATTTTTAGTTGTATAATGCTTTTTTTTTTACAGAGAACTGTCACAAAGATGCTGTACAGAGAAACTGAAGGAGAATTGGACAAAAACCAGGCCTGAACCCCCAAACAGCCTGAACCCCCAACCAACAAAACGAGGTAAAAACTCCCCAGTGGGAAGAAAACACTCAAACACTGGCAAAAAAAGATCACCAATGGGTAGAACCAGGAAGAGAAAGGGAGCCCTGGCTATAGAGGGGGAGCCCTGGCTATAGAGGGGAGCCCTGGCTATAGAGGGAGAGCCCTGGCTATAGAGGGGAGCCCTGGCTAAAGAGGGGGAGCCCTGGCTATAGAGGAGAGCCCTGGCTATAGAGGGGGAGCCCTGGCTATAGAGGGAGAGCCCTGGCTATAGAGGGAGAGCCCTGGCTATAGAGGGGAGCCCTGGCTAAAGAGGGGGAGCCCTGGCTATAGAGGGGAGCCCTGGCTAAAGAGGGGGAGCCCTGGCTATAGAGGGGAGCCCTGGCTATAGAGGGAGAGCCCTGGCTATAGAGGGGAGCCCTGGCTAAAGAGGGGGAGCCCTGGCTATAGAGGGGGAGCCCTGGCTATAGAGGGGAGCCCTGGCTATAGAGGAGAGCCCTGGCTATAGAGGGGGAGCCCTGGCTAAAGAGGGGGAGCCCTGGCTATAGAGGGGAGCCCTGGCTATAGAGGGGAGCCCTGGCTAAAGAGGGGGAGCCCTGGCTATAGAGGGGAGCCCTGGCTATAGAGGGGAGCCCTGGCTATAGAGGGGGAGCCCTGGCTATAGAGGGGGAGCCCTGGCTATAGAGGGGAGCCCTGGCTATAGAGGGGGTTTACTAAAGGCGGAATGGATGGTAACAGAATGTAATGAGGGGTCTAACACAGCTAATAATCAAGTGGGCTGAACACGTTACAGTCTGAGATATTAAACTAGCTCCTATAAGGGTCCAATTGAGAGATGCATAAAATGTTCTACAGAGATGTTCTGGCCCGGCCCTGCAGAACTCTCAGCGCTGGTAGACCGGTTCTGAGGCAGCCCGAGCACACTCTCCCTTGGGTGGTCAGGTCCAGACAGGACTCTGACGTGACAGCCTGCTCAATCTGGCCCAGATAAACGATCAATCCCTTAAATACAGGCTGCTGGGCAGCGCTGGCAGGAGCTGCTGCTGTTCTGCAGAAATAACACCCTCCTGTTGTACACACAAACCTAGCACAAATAAAGCCGGTTGAGATGCATGTCACGGTTTGGGAGCGTTACACACCAGCTTACAAACTTCACCACCAGACTACACACAAAAACACAAACAATTCAACACAAACCCAAGGGGTGATAAACAGGGAATTGTGATGATGTAAACAGTGTCTAACCAACACTATAGCCCTGAATTATTAAACACACAAGCTGGCAGGGACCTGACTGGACTTACTCTTCAGAATGGGGAAGGGATGTTAGCAGCTCTGAGTCTGTAGGCCAGCTGTGTGTCTGTAGTCCAGCTCTGAGTCTGTAGGCCAGCTGTGTGTCTGTAGGCCAGCTGTGTGTCTGTAGGCCAGCTGTGTGTCTGTAGGCCAGCTCTGAGTCTGTAGGCCAGCTGTGTGTCTGTAGGCCAGCTCTGAGTCTGTAGGCCAGCTGTGTGTCTGTAGGCCAGCTGTGTGTCTGTAGTCCAGCTGTGTGTCTGTAGTCCAGCTCTGAGTCTGTAGGCCAGCTGTGTGTCTGTAGGCCAGCTGTGTGTCTGTAGGCCAGCTCTGAGTCTGTAGGCCAGCTGTGTGTCTGTAGGCCAGCTGTGTGTCTGTAGGCCAGCCGTGTGTCTGTAGGCCAGCTCTGAGTCTGTAGGCCAGCTGTGTGTCTGTAGGCCAGCTGTGTGTCTGTAGTCCAGCTCTGAGTCTGTAGGCCAGCTGTGTGTCTGTAGGCCAGCTGTGTGTCTGTAGGCCAGCTGTGTGTCTGTAGGCCAGCTGTGTGTCTGTAGGCTGTGTGGCCGCTGCTCCATGAGGATTACATTGCAGGGAAGATCATTAAAAAAATAATTGGCAGTGGGTTTACAGTGTGTGTGTGTGTGTGTGTGTGTGTGTGTGTGTGTGTGTGGGTTTCTGGTTACCGCCTCACATGTGCAACCTTGGTGGGATGGCAAAGGCGCCATCTTCAAAAGCGCGCAACAACAGGAGGACATCTCCCAGCATGCTCCATTCTCCTCTAGCAGGGTGCACAGATGAGCAAAAAGGACAGAAAAGCTCCCCATTCCCTTAAAGCATAATCTGCACAGAGCACAGGTGTGTGTGTGTGTGTGTGTGTGTGTGTGTGTGTGTGTGTGTGTGTGTGTGTGTGTACCCAGCTCTTTATTTCACTTGCTCTATTAGTGCCAGGCTTTGTACGTCACAGTAACTGGAGGTAAATGCCTATAATGTAATGTAATGTAATGTAATGGAGGTATTCTCCAGCTCTCTGTCCTCTGACCCGCCTTACAGAAGAACAGAACAGAGTGGGATTCATCCAGCTCTCCATCTCCCTGCGGACTCCATCACAGCCTTTCTCTCTTATTGCTTTCAGTCCAATAATACACGGCTTCTTCATATCCACCATACATCTTTTCATCATTCTTCCTCACCTTCATAAACTTCATAAACCTGTTTTATGAATATTTTGTTTGGGGAGAACAAGGGCAATAAATTGTGTTTAAATTCTAGCGCATTGTATCAGCTCTCTTTACTGGTTCATGGTTTTTTACTGAATGAAGAGAAACAAAGTTTGCCTGTCATTGCAGTGTAATGTTATGTATTGTAACATGTCACAGATCAGCTTTGTGTATCACATGCATAAGCCTATATTTCTGATATATTTGCAGAGTGGTACTGACAGATCTGTCCTTTTCTGACCTGATGAGTGTAACCCAGGCCATTGGGCTTTGGTACCGCCTACCAGCTGCTGTCACCGCCCACCCACTGCTGTTCCCGCCCACCCGCTGCCAGTACTGAGCTCAGCTGGGCTCTAACACTGCCTCACCACCCCTTGAGCAAGCTCACCCTCCCAGCTGTGGCCACAACATGAGCAGAAGCGCTATGGACCCAACGCTACTGGCCCTGCAGGAAGCATGCCCGGGCTCATCAGTGCACTTAAATATGAGGCTTGTGAATGGCCTGCAAACAGAGAACTCAACTGGCCCAAGAACAGAACCCTGTGGCACCCCATAGGTAGAGAAACACACACACCTGGAGGGAAACCAACCAATCACATTCCAGCTCATCATAGGATGGAAGCTGCTAATTAAAACAGCACCTAATGAAGCACTAAGAGCCACACTGAGAAGGGCTGAACTTCTGTTAGCTCTGCAGGATAACATCACAGCCATACACATTTGGCTTCTTCAGAAGGGAGCCAATTACAAATTTATAATAAAAGTTCCTGTCTAATGAACCATCTATAATGAAGAAATGGTCATTACAGCCCATTTGAAAGCACTTTTGTAGTTCTGTGGGAAATTGGTCTAGTTTCCCAGCTGATACAGAGACACAAAACAAATTACATTTTAGCAAATAATGGCGTTCTGGAACAGTCAAATATGACTATATTCTGCATGTGATGTTACTGGTCAGATAATGAGAAAGAAACTCTCTCAAAAATAGTAGCAGAGGAATTATCAGTGTTTCCTGAGAGAGACGCATGCTGCATTACTGCTCTCCTGAGAGAGACGCATGCTGCATTACTGCTCTCCTGAGAGAGACGCATGCTGCATTACTGCTCTCCTGAGACGCATGCTGCATTGCTGCTCTCCTGAGAGACGCATGCTGCATTACTGCTCTCCTGAGAGAGACGCATGCTGCATTACTGCTCTCCTGAGAGAGACGCATGCTGCATTACTGCTCTCCTGAGACGCATGCTGCATTGCTGCTCTCCTGAGAGAGACGCATGCTGCATTACTGCTCTCCTGAGAGAGACGCATGCTGCATTACTGCTCTCCTGAGAGAGCCGCATGCTGCATTGCTGCTCTCCTGAGAGAGGCGCATGCTGCATTGCTGCTCTCCTGAGAGAGATGCATGCTGCATTACTGCTCTCCTGAGAGAGACGCATGCTGCATTACTGCTCTCCTGAGAGATGCATGCTGCATTACTGCTCTCATGACAGAGACGCATGCTGCATTACTGCACTCCTGAGAGACGCATGCTGCATTACTGCTCTCCTGAGATAGACGCATGCTGCATTACTGCTCTCCTGAGAGAGACGCATGCTGCATTACTGCTCTCCTGAGAGAAACACATGCTGCGTTACTGCTCTCCTGAGAGACGCATGCTGCATTACTGCTCTCCTGAGAGATGCATGCTGCATTACTGCTCTCCTGAGAGATGCATGCTGCATCACTGCTCCTTAGAGAGATCCATGCTGCATTACTGCTCCTTAGAGAGATGCATGCTGCATTACTGCTCCTTAGAGAGATCCATGCTGCATTACTGCTCCTTAGAGAGATTCATGCTGCATTACTGCTCTCCTGAGAGATGCATGCTGCATTAGTGCTCCTTAGAGAGATCCATGCTGCATTACTGCTCCTTAGAGAGATCCATGCTGCATTACTGCTCCTTAGAGAGATGCATGCTGTAATACTGCTCCTTAGAGAGATCCATGCTGCATTACTGCTCCTTAGAGAGATGCATCCTGCATTACTGCTCTCCTGAGAAACACATGCTGCATTACTGCTCTCTCCATCGCTGTTTGTTACATTCTGCTCTTACAATTCATCAGCTGCTGTTAGCCAGATAGTCTCTATTTAACTGTAATGGCGGGTACACAGGCACGCTGTACTTACAGACAGAATTTAACTGTAACGGCGGGTACACAGGCACACTGTACTTACAGACAGAATTTAACTGTAGTGGCGGGTACACAGGCACGCTGTACTTACAGACAGAATTTAACTGTAATGGCGGGTACACATGCACGCTGTACTTACAGACAGAATTTAACTGTAACGGCAGGTACACAGGCATGCTGTACTTACAGACAGAATTTTAATTCTTTACACGTTCACCAATTATGAATTGAGGCAAAGGAGCCGGCTGAACAGAAAAGAGGGTAGGGCGTCTGTAGACTTTGCCTGGAGGGGATTTCATAATTCCACTTGACAGTGGAAGTAATGCTTTGAGAGGGAAAGGCAGTGGCAGATTAGAGCTAATATAAAGATAATATAAACCACTGGTGTTTGCACAGTCCTTTATATGGGGAGTCTTACTGAGATACTGTAAGTACAGCTTTAAGAAAACTCGGTATGAGGATCAAAGAACGGCTCAGATTTAATAACACCTGTGTCTGAATACACCCCACAGCAGAAAATAATTAAAAATAATTTTAAAAAAATAATAATAATTATAAAAATTAGGTTATTGTTGCTAGGAGACTGTGTTACATAAATTAACACCAGTGGTTAAATAATAAATCTGAGGTATCTGGGTTCAGAAACAATCATCAATAACAATCTGCAAGTTTACCTACAGAATTATTGTCAAACAAGAACCTGAACACCTTTGATATTGAACAGTGCTGTTTGGGTAGAATATTCTGCTTTGAAACAAGCCATCAATATTTTCCCATTGCATGAGGTGAGTCTCACACAGGAGAAACAATGGGCCAGTAGGCCAGCACTAACCTACTCACCCTGACTCATAAACACACTCATTAATACACGTCAGATTGTACAAACAGAACAACATCCTGATGAGTTATTCATGCAGCGGACTTATAGTATCATATCCATGGTGACACATAGAGCAGAGCCTCCGTTAGCACAACTGAATATGAAGAGCTCACAGATACATAAACTCCCCTGCTCCACAGTACAGTCAGATATACAAACTCCCCTGCTCCACAGTACAGTCAGATATACACACTCCCCTGTTCCACAGTACAGTCAGATATACAAACTCCCCTGTTCCACAGTATAGTGAGATATACACACTCCCCTGTTCCACAGTCCAGTCAGGTATACAAACTCCCCTGTTCCACAGTACAGTCACAGATATACAAACTCCCCTGTTCCACAGTACAGGCAGGTATACAAACTCCCCTGCTCCACAGTACAGTCAGATATACAAACTCCCCTGTTCCACAGTACAGTCACAGATATACAAACTCCCCTGTTCCACAGTACAGTCAGGTATACAAATTCCCCTGCTCCACAGTAGTCACAGATACACAAACTCCCCTGTTGCACAGTACAGTCACAGATATACAAACTCCCCTGTTCCACAGTACAGTCAGATATAAAAAAACTCCCCTGTTCCACAGTACAGTCAGATACACAAACTCCCCTGTTCCACAGTACAGTCAGGTATACAAACTCCCCTGTTCCACAGTACAGTCAGGTATACAAACTCCCCTGTTCCACAGTACAGTCACAGATATACAAACTCCCCTGTTCCACAGTACAGTCAGGTATACAAACTCCCTTGCTCCACAGTACAGTCACAGATACACAAACTCCCCTGTTGCACAGTACAGTCACAGATATACAAACTCCCCTGTTCCACAGTACAGTCAGATATAAAATAACTCCCCTGTTCCACAGTACAGTCAGGTATACAAACTCCCCTGCTCCACAGTACAGTCACAGATATACAAACTCCCCTGTTCCACAGTACAGTCAGATATACAATCTCCCCTGTTCCACAGTACAGTCAGATATACAAACTCCCCTGTTCCACAGTATAGTCAGATATACAAACTCCCCTGTTCCACAGTACAGTCACAGATATACAAACGTCCCTGCTTAATCAAACAGGGACTTTGGGAATATATGATTTAGAAGGCTAAACATTGCATTTTATTCAATAAATTAACATCCGGACACAAATTCCGCCTTGAGTGCAAGTTGTCCATTCTTGAATGACTGAAACAAATAAATAATAATGACACAGGACAGGCTGGCTGTGTGAGTAACACACACTAACCCTAACCCTAACACAGTCACACACTAACCCTAACCCTAACACAGTCACACACCTGACAAATGATGACTCAGAGATTCTAATGCAATCAGTTTCTGCACAATTTAAGTTTTTTCATCTCTTCTCTATGATCGCTGTATGAAAACCGTAATATAAATTAAATTAATTCTTCCTGTTCTTCTGACAAATACTCACAGTAGTAATTATAGTTATTAATTCCTCTGTTGTTGTTATTATGCAGATTAGTAGGCTGTAGCGGCATTCTGGCAACAATAGAAATATTTAAATAGCGGCATCTTTGAAGCAATTACAAGTATAAGACTGACTTAAAACGGATTTTCCAGGTGAACATTGTGCGTATTTTCTTTAGATTATTCATATGCACTTTAAAAACAGACATAATCTTTGCTGGGGGCTGGGAATATCTCCCTTTTAAACCACAATGAGGAGCAAACATGGCAACCCCCCCCCACACATGGAACACGTCTCACGGTCACTTCAACACGTGACACGTGTGACGTTGCACACGGAAAACACTGCAACCACGCTTACCTGTGGAGCACAGCAGGTGGAAGAGATGCCACGCCCAAGAACATGAAAGAGAGAGAGACATTAGTTTCATTAAATTATTTGTGTTTTAAACATCATCCATTTGTACTGTGGAAACGACTGAATCAGATGAATGCATTAGCATTATGCTAAAGGACACAGTGGTTAAAGGCAGCTCTCGACCTAGTCTCTAGGGCCCGACAGTGAGAGCAGCATTTTAAAGCTATGCATTATTACTAATAAAACAGCTATTACAGTGCAGCTTTTTCAGGTCTCAACATAATCACTCCTGATTGGTCACCACAATCACCCCTGATTGGTCGCTACAATCACTCCTGATTGGTCACCACAATCACCCTTGATTGGTCCAGTTTGTTATGACAGCAGTAAATAAAGGCGATCATATATTTATGTGCTATAATGTAATTCTCCATTGAGTTTCTGTTCAAGTCCGTTCAAATTTATCCAGCTAATTTTACTTCAGTTACATTACATTTATTTCAGCACCAAGAAAGCCATTCAATTAAATCTCATTCAGTTTAAGGCTCATATTATGTTCACATTTTATGATGCCTTTTATGTTTGGGGTCAAATTGGCCCCAAAAGTTTAACCTGGCACAAAAGTATTGTAACAGAAAAATGTGTACACTTTCTGCGCCGGTGCAGGACTTTTGAAAACATAGCATTATGTTTATTATATTATATTATAATATAGCATTATGTTTATTATATTATATTATAATATAGCATTATGTTTATTATATTATATTATAATATAGCATTATGTTTATTATATTATATTATAATATAGCATTATGTTTATTATATTATATTATAATATAGCATTATGTTTATTATATTATATTATAATATAGCATTATGTTCATTATATTATATTATAATATAGCATTATGTTTATTATATTATAATATAGCATTATGTTTATTATATTATATTATAATATAGCATTATGTTTATTATATTATATTATAATATAGCATTATGTTTATTGTGTGTTTACTATTTCATCCCAACAAATTAGGAAAAGTCATATAGTGTGAAGATGAAAAAATAAAAATAAGGTAAACTGGTTTTGAAGAGACGTCAAACATTGAACCGGGTGAAATTGACCCCGTACATAATATGAGGCTTAAGTGAATAAGCAACAGGGCAGTACTCTCCATCATTGTGTTCTTCAACATCATCATCGCCATTCAGCATCTTCATCAACAACACTGGTAATAAATAACAAACAGATCAGGTTATGAGGTTTCAGAAGCAGAAACTCTCTCTAATGGATCTCTAATGGATCTCTAATGGATCTCTAATGGATCTCATGGCCATCGCACTCGCAGCTCGTGTGTTAGTTTGCCATCGATTATTCCACATTAGGGCTTCAGCAGAGCCCACCCTTATGGACAAAAGAATATAGTGCAGTATATTGTAAATATATCAAAATTATCTTCACAATATATTTAAAATATACTGCAGTACATTGCATAAGGCTCATTTATGTGTTGTGCTTGTCATCTCTGAGAAACAGTTCTTTACACAATGCAGAAAAGACTGGAAATAAAAGCACAAACACTGAACTATAAATCAACTGTTAGCCTTTAGCCTTGTGTCTCCAAGTGTGGATGAAATAAGAGAATCTCTAACTGTGCCAAATCACACCATCCAGCACCCCCCTGATGTAATACACGCAGGTTTGAGTACGTCTCACACAAGCCTACCCATAGCACCCCTCTGCTGATGTCATACACGCAGGATTGTGTACGCCTCGTATACAGTCAAGCCGGAAAGTCTGCACACCCCTTTCACCTTCTCCACGTTTTATCACGTTACAGACATATTCTACAATAGATTGAGTTCATTTTTTGTCTCAAAATTCTACACAAAATAGCCCATAATGACAAAGTCAAAACAGGTTTTTAGACATTTGTGCTAATTTATTAAAAATCAAAATGTAAAATATCATATGTCATTGATATGACACCCAAAAGTGAGCTGAGGTGCATTTTGTTTCCACTGATACTGCTTGAGATGTTTCTACAACTTAATTGGAGTCCACTTGTGATAAATTCAATTGATTGGACATGATTGGGGATTGCCAACACCTGCCTATATAAGGTCCCACAGTTGAGAGTGCATGTCAGAGCAAACTCCAAGCCATGGGGTCAAAGGAATTATCTGCAGACCTCAGAAACAGGATTGTGTCAAGGCATAGATCTGGAGAAGGGTACGGAAAAATCTCTGCAGCTTTACAGGTCCCAAAGAGCACAGTGGCCACCATCATTCGTAAATGGAAGAAGTTTGGAACCACCAAGAATCTTCCTAGACCTGGCCGCCCGGCCAAACTGAGCAATCGGGGAAGACGGGCCTTGGACAGGGAGGTGAGCAGGAACCCGAGGGTCACTCTGCCAGAGTTCCAGCGTATCCTTGTGGAGATGGGAGAACCTTTCAGAAGATCAACCATCCAGGCAGCACTCCACCAATCAGACCTTTATGGTAGAGTGGCCAGACGGAAGCCCCTCCTTAGTAAAAAGGCACATCACAGCCCGCTTGGAGTTTGCCAAAAGGCACCTAGAGGACTCTCAAACCATGAGAATCAAGATTCTCTGGTCTGATGAAACCAAAATTGAACTTTTTGGCCTGAATACCAAGCGTCACATCTGGAAGAAACCAGTCCCTAATACCATCCCTACAGTGAAGCATGGCGGTGGCAGCATCATGATGTGGGGATGTTTTTCAGCAGCGGGAACGGGGCGACTAGTCCTGATAGAGGGAAAGATGAATGCAGCTAAGTACACCGAGATCCTTGAAGAAAACCTGCTCCAGTGCGCTCTGGACCTCAGACTGGGGCGAAGGTTTACCTTCCAACATGACAACGACCCGAAGCACACAGCCAAGGGAACAAAGGAGTGGCTTTGGAGAAAGTCTGTGCATGTCCTTGAGTGGCCCAGCCAGAGCCCAGACCTGAATCCAATTGAACATCTGTGGAAAGAGCTGAAAATGGCTGTGTACCGACGCTCCCCATCCAACCTGATGGAGCTTGCAAGGATATGCCAAGAGGAATGGGCAAAAATGTCCAGAAACAAGTGTGCCAAGCTCGTAGCTTCTTTCCCAAGACGCCTTGAAGCTGTAATCGCTGCCAAAGGTGCAGCAACCAAGTATTAGGCTAAGGGTGTGTACAGATATGTAACCCCTAAATAATCTATTTTTGTCAGTAAAATAAAATTGCACATTTTCTAAAAACCTGTCTTCACTTCATCATTATTGGCTATTGTGTGTAGATGTTTGAGGCAAAAAATGAACTCAATCTATTGTAGTATAAGTCTGTATTGTACTAAAACGTGGAGAAGGTGAAAGGGGTGTGCAGACTTTCCGGCTTGACTGTATGCTGACCCACTCAGCTCAGCTGCAGGGCTGACAGTTTGATTGACTGATTTATTGACTGACAGGATAGAGCGAGGGAAGGGTGTTCAGCTGCTCACTGTAGTCATGGTGATGTGGTGTGACAGGCCCCCCCGCCCCCCGCCCCCCGCCCCCCCAGGCATTCATTTCCATTCTGTCTCCCTCCCTCACAGAGACACTCCACTGCAATGACATTGAACTGCAAAGTGACCCAACGGGCCGGCAGAACCACAGGGAGTGACCCACAGAGCAGTGTATCTCACAGGGGCTGGGCTCATCCCACAGAGCAGTGTATCTCACAGGAGCTGGGCTCATCCCACAGAGCAGTGTATCACACAGGAGCTGGGCTCATCCCACAGAGCAGTGTATCTCACAGGAGCTGGGCTCATCCCACAGAGCAGTGTATCTCACAGGGGCTGGGCTCATCCCACAGAGCAGTGTATCACACAGGGGCTGGGCTCATCCCACAGAGCAGTGTATCTCACAGGGGCTGGGCTCATCCCACAGAGCAGTGTATCACACAGGAGCTGGGCTCATCCCACAGAGCAGTGTATCACACAGGAGCTGGGCTCATCCCACAGAGCAGTGTATCTCACAGGAGCTGGGCTCATCCCACAGAGCAGTGTATCTCACAGGGGCTGGGCTCATCCCACAGAGCAGTGTATCACACAGGGGCTGGGCTCATCCCACAGAGGAGTGTATCTCACAGGGGCTGGGCTCATCCCACAGAGCAGTGTATCACACAGGAGCTGGGCTCATCCCACAGAGCAGTGTATCACACAGGAGCTGGGCTCATCCCACAGAGCAGTGTATCACACAGGGGCTGGGCTCATCCCACAGAGCAGTGTATCTCACAGGGGCTGGGCTCATCCCACAGAGCAGTGTATCTCACAGGGGCTGGGCTCATCCCACAGAGCAGTGTATCTCACAGGGGCTGGGCTCATCCCACAGAGCAGTGTATCTCACAGGGGCTGGGCTCATCCCACAGAGCAGTGTATCACACAGGGGCTGGGCTCATCCCACAGAGTAGTGTATCTCACAGGAGCTGGGCTCATCCCACAGAGTAGTGTATCACACAGGAGCTGGGCTCATCCCACAGAGCAGTGTATCACACAGGGGCTGGGCCCATCCCACAGAGCAGTGTATCACACAGGGGCTGGGATCATCCCACAGATCCTCTTACACACCACTTACACCTGGTCTACATCTCCCTGTACAACACACACAGACAGATATAGCAGTGCCTATGAGGATGCATGCTGATATTACAAGTCAAACTCACCGCCGCATACAAACGTGTGTATAGTCATTGCTTCAATCTGTTCATTAGTGACACTTGGGGACACAGATTCAGATTCTGCGCTTGTGGTAACCACGGGAAACACAGAAGTGACAGCATTTTCTGCACCAAAGACAGCTATGACTGCAGTGCAGGAGCAGAAACATGCACAGATGGAAGACCATGTGACTTCAAAGTCGCATTAGTTCATTTGGAATAAAGAGAAAATGGTGCGTTTGTCTGCTCAAACAGACGAGGAGACGGGATGGAAATATGCAGCCACCCATGTGATATTTTAGACCAATCGCAAGCAATCTCCACATTTACGTCGGTGTGCAAACATCTCGGCGAGTTTAGCCAGCAGGGATGTGCACAGTGCGGTGGCCTGCGGAGTTTCGTTTCACAAACGGCTCATTTTACACCATTTAGGCTACACATACTAGCCGACGTTTGTTAGTATACTGCCACCTTAATGTACAGGGTATTTTGCTGGGCTTAGAAGTTACTTTTAATATGGAATGCCCCTAAATGACCCGGGAGACTTTTACTGTGAAATGCCCCAAAATGACCCAGGGGACTTTTACTGTGAAATGTCCCTAAATGACCCAGGAAACTTTTACTGTGAAATGCCCCAAAATGACCCGGGAGACTTTTACTGTGGAATGCCCCTAAATGACCCGGGAGACTTTTACTGTGGAATGCCCCTAAATGACCCGGGGGACTTTTATTGTGGAATGCCCCAAAATGACCGGGGCTGTGTCCGAATCAGCACCCTTCCACACTATTAAGTAGGCTTGAGTAGACAGGACGAGAAAGTCGTTAAGTAGGCAAAATTTTCTCTAAATGTAGTATACTTAAAACACCCATATGATATACTTACTTCTGGTGTTTCAATGAGTATATTTGGGAGCACACTTTTCAAGAAGTACGCAAAATTTTGGTCGCATAAATATGACATGCAGCTTCAATTTAAAAAATGAGGCGCAGCTTTGCTGACGTTTTCCTTCAAGAACAACAAAAACAACACGGCCGTGCAAGGGTGGGACATCTTACGACACTTCCACAGTACGGTTGGAAAATAGTATGGCGGAAAGTTTTCGCGTATTGCATGTCATGTGCTAAACAGTGCACATTAAAAAGCACACTTCTGCCAGTGCACTGTACGCAGGAGACGGTATGCAATAGATAGGGCTCTGATTCGGACACAGCCCCTCTGTCGTCCTCCTCTGACCCCGTGCTCCAGTCCCATGACTCCAGGTGAAACTGCCCCCAGTGCTTCAGGCATTAATCCCACCAGCAACACAAAGCCAGATGTCGATCGTTTAGTGTTCAGATTTGCCACTTCTTTAACTTTAAATGTTAATCAGAAAATTGTTTGGGACGGGGCGTCTCGTGGGGTAGCCGGTAAAGCACTATCCACATGCTCATTGCGAGTTGCGATGTCGGCGGTGCGAATCTGGCTGTGCGACCTTTGTCGCATGTCTCTTATCTCAATTGCTCCCATTCTTCCTGTCTCACTACACTGTGCTGTCCAATGAAGCTGAAAAGCCCTAAAAATATAACTTTAACCACTTTGTGCAAAAGCAAAATTGGGCCAATTTTCACCTGTTATGCACTGCTTTATAACTCCAGATGTGCACATCACACACACACACGTGTAATGGCTTAAATTGAAGACCCCTGTACCACTAATGCTTAAAATAATTTGATTACATAATCTTTTTATACATTATGGGCTGTAAATGCACAAAATACTTGCAAAAAAACAGAAGTTGTAATTCTTACTTTACAGTGCACCTCTGAAAGGCAAAGATATGAAACAGGTCAAACTTTACATTTCCTGGTCCACACACCTCTTGACCACATGTGTACAACATTTTGGGGGGATATGTAAAACTACTCAGGTTCTACAAGGTAATTTGTAAAGAGTATATCCTGGTGTCCCTTAGTGTCTCCAAATGTATCCTAAATGGACAAAATGTGCATTACAGTAAATCAGGAGGTAATCAGTTTCTATCAACACAAAGTATTCTGACTCACAGAAATCATGTTTGGATGACGGAATTTCCATCTTTCACAAAAATAAATAAATAAATGAATCCTATATTTTACATGGATTGTGACTAAAATTTACCCTGGTCACATATAAACTTGTTACTTTAGTCTTATGAATATCACAAAATATTGTGACACTGGACCAGTGACACTGGATTACCATTGACAACCAGCAACAACGTCATAGGTTAGTTTATGGCCCATTGATGCTGGAGTGCTCAACATAGCATAATGCTTGGCTAGGCTATGTACCAATACTAATGATACAATACATGATATTACCTATACTACTATTTAGCCGCAAGAAATTAGATAATAAATGCTATATTTTACATGGCTACTGTGACTAAAATTCAACCTATGCACAAATAAAGTTATTACTTGAAAAAATCTACTTGAATCTCCATGTAATAATGATGATGCATTGTGCATATGAAGCTGCTAGAAATCGGATCCAAAATGGCTTCCCAATGCATGCAACCTAGTATGTGTTACGCAGGGATATCGGTCAGCTGGTTAAATCTACCTATGGGAATGCCATACCATTTCAGAAAGCTTAGGATGCGCTCTATTGGACGATATAAGTGTCAATTAAAATCAAGTTTGTTTGAAAGACTTACACCGGCAATTTTTGAATGGTCACTATTACACACGGCCATTTTGGAGCTTGCATACATGTGGACACGAGGATTATATCTTAAAAACGGATCAACCAAGGCAGAAAATAACCTCAGATTCTTACAGGGGACATCTTAATCTTCATAACCAAAGGTAAGATTATGACTTTATTTCATATTTTACCACAGCTTTTTCTAGAAAAAAAAGTTATCTGATGACAAACAAATACCACTCGTTTTTTTCCCTGTGGAGTGAGTAGACATGTTGAGTTGTAATGAATTGTATTCAGGATCTTGGGTGTTATTTCTTGTTGTTGTGATAGTAAACGATTTTTTGGTGATAAAATAAAAACTTTAATTCACTCCCAAATATGTCTGCTATCTTCTTATGTTGTCAGGTCCACTGTAGATAACAGTGTAGCAGCATAGCATGCTACTTTCTTGAATTACAAGCCAACAGTGTCGCATAAAAACGTGATATTTCACTTGCTGATAGGATAATAAGTACTGATTATGATGATATGTGGTTTATGGTAATAAAATCTGTATTCTCATGGAAGTAGCAACATGTTTCTGATGTTTGCAAAGTGAAGACGCCAGCGTCTTCTACCGCTAGGGGTCTGCACAAACAAGTTAAAAAATAAATTTGTTGCAAAAAAAACATGTATCCACTGACCACCACAGAATTATGAACAACCCAATCAATCCCATGAGCCTTTGCTCTAGAGCAGCATATCAGCACTAGTCCCAGAGCACAAAACTGCATTCTCAAGCTCAAAGGCTTTACAGAGAGGCTGTCACACTCAAATGAAGGACATTTGTCATAGTTTCACCCCACAATTCCCTCGTTAGGGAACTCCTTTGAAATCTAATCAGCAAAATGACACCAATGAGTCATTTACCACACAGCCTTCCCTGCAGGGAAGAAAGTCTGCAGTGATAGATGAGGACCCCCAGGGAAGCCACACTGCCCCCTACAGGACAGGAGGCTCACTTGGCTGTATATTAAGCAGGGCTGATGGGAAAGGCTCCAGACTGCAGCTGACAGGACCCTTTCTCATTAGCCGTAGCTCTCATGAGCTGCGTGTTCACTCAAAACAAAATCCCCAAAAACATACAGGGACACCTTTCCTGTTACCCCCCCACCCACCCCCCTCACCCCTCCAGTATCGCAGCAAATCTCCTCACCCTACTTCCTCTCTATGACCTCAAAGGGCACCCTCTCACCCTCCACCCACAATGACACCACAAGAAAGTACCTCACCCTCCATGTGCAGAACTCCCCAAACATACGATTGGCAGAAGACTGTTTTACCCCGCCTTCCTTTCTGTGACCCTCACAAAGATACCTCTCCTCCCTCTCCTCTCTGTGACATCACAAAGAAACTCCTCATCTCTTCCTCCTCTGTGACCTCACAGATACTCACTAATCTCCCCTGTCCCCTGTTTGCATTACACAGTGAGGATGCAGGAGAAGAGAAGGATGATGTTTTCTCTCTCTCCTGGACGCAGTGACCTTCCCCCTCTCTGAGTCACAGTTCTTCACTCCTACTTCCTCCTCCACAGAGCAGAGTTTAATGTTAATTGAACCCCAGCAGGGACCTGGAGCCACACTGTGCTTTTTCCTGCAGTTACGCAGTGAGCTGATTACTGCACAGCATGCTCATATGAGAATCAGGTCCCTCTGGATCTCTCTGTGTGTCCCGGTCCAATAAGAGCATCACTTCAGCCCCTCTGCAGCAGTAAGGTGTAGAAGCAGCAAGCCAAGCTGGCAGAGCCGGAGACAGATGGTGAAAATGCCTGCATGGGGTCAGCCGGAGCAGAGCTGAGCCTGAGAGTCCCCCCCTCCCTCCATCCCTCTCTCCCTCCCTCTCTCCCTCCATCCCTCTCTCCCTCCCTCCCTCTCTCCCTCCCTCCCTCCATCCCTTTCTCCCTCCATCCCTCTCTCCCTCCCTCCATCCCTCTCTCCCTCCCTCTCTCCCTCTCTCCCTCTCTCCCTCCCTCTCTCCCCTCCCCTCCCTCCCTCTCTCCCTCCCTCCCTCTCTCCCCTCCATCCCTCTCTCCCTCCCTCCATCCCTCTCTCCCTCCATCCCTCTCTCCCTCCATCCCTCTCTCCCTCCCTCCCTCCATCCCCTCTCTCCCTCCCTCCCTCCATCCCTCTCTCCCTCCATCCCTCTCTCCCTCCCTCCATCCCTCCCTCCCTCCCTCCCTCCATCCCTCCCTCCCTCCCTCCATCCCTCTCTCCCTCCCCCCTCTCCCTCCCTCCCTCCCTCTCTCCCTCTCTCTCTCCCTCCCTCCCTCTCTCCCTCCCTCCATCCCTCTCTCCCTCCCTCCCCTCCCTCCCTCCATCCCTCCCTCCCTCCATCCCTCCATCCCTCCCTCCCTCCATCCCTCACTCCATCCCTCTCTCCCTCTCTCCCTCTCTCCCCTCCCTCCCTCTCTCCCTCCCTCCCTCTCTCCCTCCCTCCATCCCTCTCTCCATCCCTCCCTCCATCCCTCTCTCCCTCCCTCCCTCCATCCATCCCTCCCTCCCTCCCTCCATCCCTCTCTCCCTCCCTCCCCTCCATCCCTCCCCCTCAGACTAAACACACACACCGCATAACATCACACACAGAATAAACACACACACACCCGCATAACATCTTCACACAGACTAAACACACACACCGCATAACAACACACACAGAATAAACACACACCGCATAACATCTCACACAGACTAAACACACACACCGCATAACATCACACACAGACTAAACACACACACCGCATAACATCACACACAGAATAAACACACACACTGCATAAACATCACACAACAGGACTGTGCTCCAAATCACAGACATGCTCTACAGTACAGACCTGTTCTACAGTACAGACCTGCTCTACAGTACAGACCTGCTCTACAGTACAGACGGATCAGGTCGGCTGATTACAGCACATTACACACTGCTGTCCACAACAAGAGCCTTAAAATTAACAAGCAAACACAAGTAAAACCAGTTATGAAAAGTCTTTCTTAGAGTTAAAGAAATTTGTTTTACAAGACGGGGGTGTGGTAATCTGTGTGCTGTCCCTATAAGACGTCTCCTTACTACTGTAAATCATCAAAACGGCTCAAAGTTAAATGAGATTAAATGCACACTGGTCCTCTGTGCTCCTGTCCGCAGACCGGACGTCCCGGACCTAAGGGGTCCACAGTGCCCCCCCTGACCTGTCACAAGTCAAACACCAAGCCTCCTGACCTGTCACAGGTCGAACACCAAGCCTCCTGACCTGTCACAGGTCAAACACCAAGCCTCCTGACCTGTCACAGGTCAAACACCAAGCCTCCTGACCTGTCACAGGTCAAACACCAAGCCTCCTGACCTGTCACAGGTCAAACACCAAGCCTCCTGACCTGTCACAGGTCAAACACCAAGCCTCCTGACCTGTCACAGGTCAAACACCAAGCCTCCTGACCTGACAATCACAGGTACACATCCGTCTAATTCTTACCCCTACAAGCAAGGAGAAGGGTGGGTCCAATCACAGCCATAGTGTAAGGGTCAAAGGTCAACATTACATACTGCAGCGGGGGCTTAGGAGAGGACACACCCACCGCGAGCGATGACATCACTGAACACGTTTCCCGTGGGGTTTCCGTGGACACCAGGCTGAGGTGACAGCTAGGTCGCTATAAGGCGGGGGTTTGGGGTTTGGGGGTACAGCGGGTACCCCTGGGACTGCGCAGTGGAGACCACATGAGGAGCAGGCAGGGCTGCCATATTTATGCATTTAATTAACATCTTCATCAGGGACGCCATTAAAACTACTTAGCATCCAGCGCAGGACAACAGCTCACAGGTGTTAACCAACCGCTCATCAAAAGAGGAACAGCAAGAGAGTGACCCTCCATGTTCAGGTTAATATTGCACACCTCCCTACTGTCAGGAGTTTTTATAGTTATCTCTTCTTAAACCATGGCGACATCGACATCATGTCTTACTGTGTTCAACTGCCATTTATGTTAGCTGCTGATAAACAGCATCACAGTGCATTCTGGGGATTGAAGGCACACAGGAATGAGAATTGAATGAAATTACCAAAGGTCAGGATGCACTTTTATGGAGTTCACAGTACTTTCCAGATGAGACAAAAATGAAATAAACTCAGAGATATAATAGAACAGATAGAGTAAGCGATGTCACTTGTGCATTAAGAGAAGAATACAAGACTCTAAATTAATGCTTAGGTTTTACACAGAGTACAAACTTTGTGATTTTCTAAGTTAATTTTTGTGTCCTTCGTGTTATCATGCATTATTGGTACACACATTCAAAACACTGATCTTTCTGGAACACACATTCAAAACACTGATCTTTCTGGTACACACATTCAAAACACTGATCTTTCTGGAACACACATTCAAAACACTGATCTTTCTGGAACACACATTCAAAACGCTGATCTTTTCTTCTATTTGCTGGAACAAATAGTTGAAGAGACACAGTGCTGTTGAGTGTGTTTATGGAGTGTTTCCTCCTGTCCCTCCAGGGGGCGCTGTTTAATTTAAGCCCATTGGGGCAGAGCCTGCTCCACAGTGCTGGGCGTCTGCTGTTAGGCGCACACTGGCCTACTTTTACCCACAGCCTCGTCTCTCCCTGTATTCACTGTAGTAAAGGTCCATAGAGAACACCTTCATCTGTTCTAACTAATATGAAAACAGTTTTGAGACATCTCCACCAGCTTATTACAATCTAACATCAAAGTCCAGAGGGCCCCTCTCTGCACCAATACCAAACATTACAGTTTTTATAGTTATCTCTCCATAAACTATAGTGGCATCACATCTTACTGTATTCAACTGCCATTTACAGTGAGCACAATAATTCATTGGACAGTGACACATTTTTTGTTATTTTGGTTCTGTACTCTAGCACTTTCAGTTTGAAAGGATACAATGACAATGAGGTTGAAGTGCAGACTGTCAGCTTTAATTTGAGGGTATTTTTTACCTTTTGTACATAGTCCCCCCCCCCCCCCCCCCCATTTTCAGGCATCAAAAAATATTGGGACATATCTGGCAGCAGAGTGATGATTTGAGGCTTGTTTGATACCTCAGACCCTTGATGACTTACAGCCATTTTACCAACCATGTATTCCATACTTTTCCAGCATAATTTACAGCTAAATCTAGTCCCACCCCCCCAATTCCCATAGAGATCCATTCAAATGCAGAGAAGTTATATTATAACTTGTTAGAGTTCCAGAAAATAAGATATCAAGAGTCTTTTGATATTGTTGGGTCACATACATCAGAAGGTCATGGCATGCAAAGGATATGCGACCAAATATTAAAATTGATTACTTTATTCTACATTAAACTGTCCAATATTTTTTGGGGGGGGACTATGTACAAAAGGTTCTATAATTTCTATAATATGGATGAAAATACCCTCAAATTTAAGCTGACACTTCAACCTCATTGTCATTGTATCTTTTCAAACTCAAAGTGCTAGAGTACAGAACCAAAATAAAAAAAATATTTCACTGTCCAATGAATTATGGTGCTCACTGTATGTGCATTTTAGCTAATGTTAGCTGCTTATAAATAGCATCACAGTGCATTCTGGGGATTGGAGGCACACAGGAATGAGAATTGAATGAAATGACAACGTCAGGAATCTCAGGATGCACTTTTATGGGGTTCAAAGTACTTTCCAGTTCAGACAAAAATAAAATAAACTAAGAAATAGAGATAAAATAGAGCGGATAGAATAAACAATGTCACTTGTGCATTAAGAGAAAGAATACAAGACTAGATGAATGCGTAGGACTACGTCCCTCCTTCCTTCTTAAATCTACCTGAACACCAGTCATGAGAGATACTGGATGACTTTAAACCTGCTGAGTGTAAACCTACAGATATCACAATCATAACAATAAGTGCCCAGCGATGTGACAGTATGGCCTGCACACAAAGTGCTATCCTGTGATTACTTTATCAGGCCATCAGCCGTTACTGCAGGTTATGAAAGATGTGCATTTCACAACAATAAAGGCGGTGGTGCGGTGCAGTGTAGCCCTGCCTGCACGTTACTGCAACACAGCTTGAGTTCATTCCCTTTGCGGTTGGGAAACTTTATAACTGCCACTCCTCTTTCTGAGAAACAGTCTGAGGAAACTGATGATGTCAGGAGGGTTCAGCTGATACTGAGATTCATTCTGATGCCTTCAGTTCCTATTTGACAGTGAAGTAAATATCAGTCAGACAGCCTACACTGACTGGACTTGCAGATTAAATAAGTATAATATCGCCCCATGAGCCCTCCCTCCCTCCCTCCCTCCCTCCTATGTAAGGAGCACAAGATTGTGTCTAATCTCTAAAGGATATGATACAGAGATATACTGATATCTCTAAAGGATATGATACAGAGATATACTGATATCTCTAAAGGATATGATACAGAGATATACTGATATCTCTAAAGGATATGATACAGAGATATACTGATATCTCTAAAGGATATGATACAGAGATATACTGATATCTCTAAGGGATATGATACAGAGATATACTGATATCTCTAAAGGATATGATAGAGATATACTGATATCTCTAAAGGATATGATACAGAGATATACTGATATCTCGAAAGGATATGATACAGAGATATACTGATATCTCGAAAGGATATGATACAGAGATATACTGATATCTCTAAAGGATATGATACAGAGATATACTGATATCTCGAAAGGATATGATAGAGATATACTGATATCTCAAAAGGATATGATACAGAGATATACTGATATCTCTAAAGGATATGATACAGAGATATACTGATATCTCTAAAGGATATGATAGAGATATACTGATATCTCTAAAGGATATGATACAGAGATATACTGA
>CM056395.1:31634815-31658630 GCA_029718625.1 Synaphobranchus kaupii | reverse complement strand
GGCTTCAAGCTATCGGTGTAGAGCACGCGGACTTGCCGAAGAAAGCCCTAGTGTGCAACGCGCACTTCACACCGGACTGCTACCACAATTTAACTGGCTTTGAGATGGGCTTCTATAAAACTCTGTCGCTGAAGCCAGGTGCCATCCCAACAGTGATGGATGTAATTTTGTAATCATTACATCAGCTAAGTAAAACAGCTAAGTACAATATACCTATTACATTGTATTTGTGACATTGTGTAATTGCACATGTATTGGCCACTATTATACAGTTGGGCCAAGCATGCCCGACTACGGCACCGCAGTATTAGACAAATCAAGAATAGCTTCATAACTACGCTGACATAACGTTACCTCAGTAACCTCACGGCAACATAGGTTTTCTGGAGGGGACAGGTTAGAGCAGTGGCCACAAGCACACCTGTTGGGACATTAGTTTGTTTCTGTTTACATGCAAGTTATCTGTACAAACTACAACAAAAATGCTTTTGCAAACGGTTGACATTACTGATAGGTAATAGCTAATGTGGGGTTGAAGGCAACCTATTGTGTGAGCTATCTTTTATGAATACGTAACGTTAGCTAATAAACGATAGCAATAATACATTTAATGTAGCCCTAGCATAACCAGTTGGTCAGTAACTCGGACGGAATGTATCGATAAGTTAGGTAATGCAAGGCAGTCTATTGTGTGTGAGTTTAGTCCAGAGAGAACTGGTAACTTAGCTAGCTAGTTATATTAGCTATATCATTTATGAATAATGTTAGCTAATAAATGATAATTCTCTCCGGACCAAGTGAAGTTATGAGGGCGCTACAACCAGCCATGTTCAATATACTAACGTTACTGTGTGACTGGGTTTTGCTGTGTATTTGAATGTATTCAATAGTAACGTTACTTTAGGCAGACAAACAAGCTAACTTAGCTAGGTAACGTTAGCTTTACCATTCGGTTACATCCCGGGTCCTCTCCTCGCGAAGACGTTGCTCAACTAATACAGCCATTTTATTTAGTTGTGAGGAGAGAGCTGGAAGGGGGCTGAGTCAGTTCACCAAGACACACCCTTTCACTCCTTGACCGTATGAATATTCATAATATGACTACGTGGCATCATCGTCATATGACCACACCTACTCACGAGTTTCAGTTCAAATTGAAGCGGAAAAAAGGGCCTTAGAAAAGCCTCTGCAGTATCTCTTTAAATTGGAAAATCAGTAAAATGAAGGGTCATGTTTTTAATATTGCAAACTCACTAACAGCAAGGACATATCTGGAAGCATCTACTGCATGAACTACAGCATCAATAAAGTAATTCTGGAGGAGCTTGGGGTACACAAGCAAAAAGGAATGTGTACTTTAATCAGACCCACTCACTTTGCTCCCCATTTCTGCTGTGAGATCTGTATGAATAAATTATGGTTTTATGTTCTGTTGTGGGGAGATGTTGAAAACATGATTGTGCTTGTATTTACAGTAGTGAAATACAAGCACAATCATGTGTTTCAATACTGTGAAGTCCATAAAAAAATTTGCATTAACATTAACATTTTGTTTCCAACAACCTAGCTCAAATTCTACAACTCTAATTGCTAAAGTAGACATAGCGATATGTCAGGCATGACTAATGATGGGTCACATTTCTTTTTATTCTGCAGTTTTTAAATAAACCTTTATAATTGTACGACGCCAAAAATTGGCATAAATATCATAGCTACAGTCAAGCCGGAAAGTCTGCACACTCCTTTCACCTTCTCCACGTTTTATTATGTTACAGACTTATACTACAATAGATTGAGTTCATTTTTTGCCTCAAACATCTACACACAATAGCCAATAATGATGAAGTGAAAACAGGTTTTTAGAAAATATGCAATTTTATTTTACTGACAAAAATAGGTTATTTAGGGGTTACATATCTGTACACACCCTTAGCCTAATACTTGGTTGCTGCACCTTTGGCAGCGATTACAGCTTCAAGGCGTCTTGGGAAAGAAGCTACGAGCTTGGCACACTTGTTTCTGGACATTTTTGCCCATTCCTCTTGGCATATCCTTGCAAGCTCCATCAGATTGGATGGGGAGCGTCGGTACACAGCCATTTTCAGCTCTTTCCACAGATGTTCAATTGGATTCAGGTCTGGGCTCTGGCTGGGCCACTCAAGGACATGCACAGACTTTCTCCGAAGCCACTCCTTTGTTCTCTTGGCTGTGTGCTCCGGGTCGTTGTCATGTTGGAAGGTAAACCTTCGCCCCAGTCTGAGGTCCAGAGCGCTCTCGAGCAGGTTTTCTTCAAGGATCTCGGTGTACTTAGCTGCATTCATCTTTCCCTCTATCAGGACTAGTCGCCCCCTTCCCGCTGCTGAAAAAACATCCCCACATCATGAAGCTGCCACCGCCATGCTTCACTGTAGGCATGGTATTAGCCAGGTGATGAGCGGTGCCTGGTTTCCTCCAGACGTGACGCTTGGTATTCAGGCCAAAAAGTTCAATTTTGGTTTCATCAGACCAGAGAATCTTGATTCTCATGGTTTGAGAGTCCTCTAGGTGCCTTTTGGCAAACTCCAAGCGGGCTGTGATGTGCCTTTTACTAAGGAGGGGCTTCCGTCTGGCCACTCTACCATAAAGGCCTGATTGGTGGAGTGCTGCCTGGATGGTTGATCTTCTGAAAGGTTCTCCCATCTCCACAAGGATACGCTGGAGCTCTGTCAGAGTGACCCTCGGGTTCCTGCTCACCTCCCTGGCCAAGGCCCGTCTTCCCCGATTGCTCAGTTTGGCCGGGCGGCCAGGTCTAGGAAGATTCTTGGTGGTTCCAAACTTCTTCCATTTACGAATGATGGTGGCCACTGTGCTCTTTGGGACCTGTAAAACTGCCAAGATTTTTCCGTACCCTTCTCCAGATCTATGCCTTGACACAATCCTGTTTCTGAGGTCTGCAGATAATTCCTTTGACCCCATGGCTTGGAGTTTGCTCTGACATGCACTGTCAACTGTGGGACCTTATATAGGCAGGTGTTGGCAATCCCCAATCATGTCCAATCAATTGAATTTATCACAGGTGGACTCCAATTAAGTTGTAGAAACATCTCAAGCAGTATCAGTGGAAACAAAATGCACCTCAGCTCACTTTTGGGTGTCATATCAAAGGGTGTGCACACTTGTGTACATATGATATTTTACATTTTGATTTTTAATAAATTAGCACAAATGTCTAAAAACCTGTTTTCACTTTGTCATTATGGGCTATTTTGTGTAGAATTTTGAGACAAAAAATTAACTCAATCTATTGTAGAATATGTATGTAACGTAATAAAACGTGGAGAAGGTGAAAGGGGTGTGCAGACTTTCCCGCTTGACTGTATAATTTCAGAGATGCATGCATACTGTAATTGAGGCCGATACGACTACCACTATGGGGGTACAGTGGATAGGGCTAATGAAATTTAGCTTGTTATAAATCAATAAATTGTTATTCTGTATAACACAGGTTACTTGATTTTCGATTTTCTCAGAACAGCTAGAAACTGTTTGTAAAATGCCATTTTAAATAATCACTTTTAATCGTTTATGCCTAGAAGATAACTACGTATTTTTTTTAACTTGGACCTGTTTTTACGAACTATTTCCACAGTGCTGATTGGGAGGCTAATAATGATGTTTTTCACATGTTTCTTTGTTCACCAAGCAAACCTGCTTTAATCAGTGACTTGTTGAAGTTAATGTATTGATTTAGATTTATTTATTTATTTTTCTTCATTGCACTTAATGACACTGTGTCACTGATCGGACTTCTCACATTGCCTTAGGGTGGTTTAACCATAATGTTTGTGAATTAAGCTATTTTCCCTCAACTTATTCAAGACTCAAACTAAGTATTCAACAGTTTTCCCCATTCAGTTATCAATTTAAATAATTTCACAGTAATTATACAGTCACATGATAGGGGGAGGGTATTGACACATTTCTTTAATCTGCCATTAGTCCTTCAAGATACAGATGCAAATTAGTTTGGGGGCAGACAAGCATTCATATGCAAGGTAATTACTATCTACCTAATTATCAAATGTTAGCTATCAATATTGGTATGAGGCATAAGAGTAATAGAGAAATAGCCTACACAAAACAGCACTAGGGAAAAAACAAAGCCTTTTCGTACTGGTCACTATCATGGGTGGCAGCACATTACGGTACATTACAATTATTTGGCAGATTCTTTTATCCAAATCGACGTACAATAAGTGCATATTGAAGGTCATTGACGCGACTACAAAGCAAGTCCGACAAAGCACAACTTTCTCACAGCGTAGGAGCTATCCCTAGTAATGAACATGAATAGTACACGCAGTCAGCAATATATTCTGAACTATAAGAACCCAAAAAAAAACAAGTTAAATTGAAAACAAGCAAAAAACAGGAAGCGAATACTATAGAATGGCCCTATATAGGTAGTTTAGTCGAGGTGGAGTCTGAAAAAGTGCGTTTTCAGACCATGACGGAAAAGAGACAGTGTTTCAGCTGAGCGCAGCAGTGTGCGGAGTTCGTTCCACCACTGGGGAGCTAGGATGGAAAAGGTACGCAGTCGGGACGAGCGGGAGCCGTTAACACGGAGGGAGGGAAGTGCAAGTCGCCCTGCAGCAGCAGAGCTAAGTGGTCGAGCAGGAGCGTAGTGTTGGATTAAGTCCTGTAGGTAGGGCCTGACCTTTTGGCTGCAGCGTAGGCCAGGGTCAGAACTTTGAACCTGATCCTGATCAATATTATTTATCTTCCAAAAAACATAGCCTTGTTTAATTAGTTACAGAAATTTACAAAAACTGCCACGACATAATGGGAGTTAGTGATATACTACATATCTTTTTTTACGCAACAAAGCCTCTTCTATTTGACACATTTCATACTCTACGAGTATGAATTAGGCTCTTTGTGAGAAGGTTTGAACCAATCTGCCCAGTGATGAGTACATGTTGTTTGAAATACAGTAGACCAACATAGCTACAGAACTGTATAGCAGTCAGATGTAAAAAACTGAGTACTGGAAATCCCTGATAGTGTATCTCTACAGTTTGGCTTGAAATTTCCTGTCTTTTGACCAAGCCAAACTTCTCACTTAAAACATATAGTTTTTTGTTATTAATAACACCTCATAAAAGTAACGTGTCCCCCCTAGTTGCTTGAGTTTTTCACTCTGGTGTCTTTGCTCCTGCAGGAGACCAGGCGCGAAAGTTCTTCCTCCAGTCTGGCCTCCCCTCACCTGTGCTTGCTGAAATATGGTAAGATCAGAGGAAACATTACCATGTGCTGCCAATCAATGCTGCCACTATTTCAACCTCGTCACATTTTTACTGCTCACATTTTCTTATAGATTCACTGTATTAAGTTCATACAGTGGAATCATAATTCCACTTAAATAGTATATCGATTATCAAATGTGTATTAAAAATTTTATTTTGTCAAGGTTGAGGAAATTTCTGGGAGATCCTGTATGTGAGCACAGTAAATGTGTCAAAATGAACAAAATAGTTCCAACAATGTGTCAAAGTAAAAAAGTAATATTTTGAATGTACCAAAATGCATTTCTCGAAAAGGATCATGTTTAGTTGTAAAGGGCATATGACCACATAATTTTTTAATGTAAATTTTTGTAATGGATAACTTTGTTTCCTGCTAAACTTGTTGTCCATCCTGGTCAAATAGAAGAGGCTTTGTTGCATAAAAAAGATATGCAGTATATCACTAACTCCCATTATGTCATGGCAGTTTTTGTAAATTGAGTATAACTAATTAAACAAGGCTATGTTTTTTGGAAGATACAGTCAAGCCGGTATGTCTGCACACCCCTTTCACCTTCTCCACATTTTATTATGTTACAGACTTATACTACAATAGATTGAGTTCATTTTTTGCCTCAAACATCTACACACAATAGCCAATAATGACGAAGTGAAAACAGGTTTTTAGAAAATATGCAATTTTATTTTACTGACAAAAATAGGTTATTTAGGGGTTACATATCTGTACACACCCTTAGCCTAATACTTGGTTGCTGCACCTTTGGCAGCGATTACAGCTTCAAGGCGTCTTGGGAAAGAAGCTACGAGCTTGGCACACTTGTTTCTGGACATTTTTGCCCATTCCTCTTGGCATATCACATATGATATTTTACATTTTGATTTTTAATAAATTAGCACAAATGTCTAAAAACCTGTTTTCACTTTGTCATTATGGGCTATTTTGTGTAGAATTTTGAGACAAATGAACTCAGTCTATTGTAGAATATGTCTGTAACGTAATAAAACGTGGAGAAGGTGAAAGGGGTGTGCAGACTTTCCGGCTTGACTGTAAGTAATATTGATCAGTATCCCATAGTTATAATAACGCTAGTTGATCTTAGAGCCATTCAGAGTCGCAATTGTACATGTCAGATTGCTGATGTACACTACGGTTAACTCAGTTAAGACGTGATACTGAAACTCACTATTTCCATCACAGCTGAGTAAATGTTTAGGACCGCAGGTGGGAGGGACGGAGGCTACAGGCAACCTCAGGATTTTCATTCTGAATGGAAGCACTTCAGTGTTGATTGAATTACTCAGGGCATCAGCTGTGATTTGTTGATAAAATTTTATTATTGTTGTTATCAATGATAGTTCCATGACCGTTTGTAGGTTTAGCAACAGTTTTAGTTGCGTCATGAATGGCCGTTCCAATAAAGCTTGTTTGAATCTGAATTTCATTTTGAATTTGGCTCTGCATTTGATGTGAAGGGCTTTGGCAGACATGAACAAGGATGGGAAGATGGACCGGCTAGAGTTCTCCATCGCCATGAAGCTCATAAAGATGAAGCTGCAGGGCCAGAGCCTGCCCACCTCGCTGCCCATCATCATGAAGCAGCCTCCCATGCCCTCACCGTCACCCATGGCAACATCCTCAGCCCGCTTTGGTAAGTGCCCTGCCCATTCACACACACACGCATGTGCACATAGTCTGGCCAGAGCAGGAAGCCTTAACTGTCTATTATTGTAATGTGAACAGCAGCTGGAAATATTTGTGGATATCTGAGGCAGGTTCAATTCAGAAAGCCATTGTAAAAGTGCAACTGTAGACATCTATGTCCTGGATTCTTCCTGCTACACAAGGTGACAAGGGATGAAATGCACAGCTGGTGGCACCAATCTTCATGAAGCAAATGCTGGCAAAAGCACTCCATCTGAATTTTCACATGCTCTGTTGGGGGAGAACAGGATTCAAGGCCTTGTTTCGTTCGTGCAGCATGCATTCATCCATAATGTAACATAGGCCCTTTTCTGCTTGCACAGCTTAAAGGGATAGTTTGGAATTTTGGACATAATGTCTCAATTACGACTTACCCATGATGTAGTTGATTGATGGAAACCATTTTCAGCTAATTCCATGCTGTCCCTTCTTTTGGACATACACACGTTGCTAATGCTAGCGCAACTCTAAGGTAACCGGTAGCATCCACTACCAAACACACTTAAACACTCTACGACTGTCGTCGTATTTTATTTGCTTTGGGTGCATTGTGGAGTGTTTAAGTGCCTTTGGTAGTGGATGCTACCAGTTACCTTAGAGTTGCGCTAGCATTAGCAACTTGTGTATGTCCAAAAGAAGGGACAGCATGGAATTAGCTGAAAATGGTTTCCATCAATCAACTACATCATGGGTAAGTCGTAATTGAGACATTATGTCCAAAATTTCGAACTATCCCTTTAAGAGTATTGCAGCACTGCGAGACCTGCTCATTAGCAGGCACGTGTGTGTGTTTGTGTCTGCTTGTCTGCCCGCCCACTGAAACCATCAGGTTGATAGAATGGCAAGTAGGAGATGGAAGGCGCATTCACAATTAATGGAAAGATTTTTTTCTAGCATTTTCCTTACTCCATCTTACAACCTCTTCCAGTTTACCATTATTGGTGCTGATTACCACTGGAGGCCCTTTTCTCCTGTCTGCAGCTGTTGTTTATTTTTTAAATAATATACATATGTACCACTAGAGGCCAATTCTGACTGTTTAACTTGAGGACCAACTTGAGTGATTGAGTGATAAATGGCGAGACTTGTGCCACAGTCCATAGGGTAGCCGACTCTCGGGCCATTAACGATTCCCCCCACGTGGGCAGGGGGGTTTGATCCCTGCCATGGCAGCTGTGATTTGATTTGATTTTGTTTGAATAAAATACATATGAAAGGAGGACAGATTGTCCTGCTCTCCTTTTTTCCCTTTTTTGATTTTGAAAAAAAAAAAAAAAAAGCAAATGAACAGTTTTTTGTGTGCCTTGGTTCTCTGATTAGCGTGATGGCTATCTCTCTCTCTCAGGGATGGGGTCCATGCCAAACCTGTCCATCATGCCCACAATGCCCATCCTGGCACCCGTACCTATGACTACCTCCATGACTTTGATGAGCACCATGGGAGCCATGGGCCCCCTGATGCCCGCAGGGCTGGCCATGCCCCTGTTGCCGTCCCTCGGCACCCCTACCCTGCCGAACGGGCCAGCCGCCATATTGCAGCCCACCCCTGTCGCCGTCAGCACAAGTAAGTGGGCAGTTCCACCTTGATTGGTATTGTGACACCAATCTGTTGCATTTGGGGTAGGCTGTGGGGCATAGGCTGTGTTCATCATTGGTTCATTGTAGAGCATAGACAGGTATAAGCAATATGGCAGAAAAACCTCACTTAGGGTGCGTCCCAATATTCTTCACTCCTCACTTCCTTTCCTCCACTCCCCCACTACCACTTGTCTCCTACCTGGACATATGCAAACCTGCCCGTACGTTACAAGTAAAAGTAGTTGCATGTACAGTGTACAATGTACCTGACATTGCGGTTTGCATCGAGACATTAATTAATATGTAACCATTAACCTTTTCGCGCAGATGCTTATTTCAAAGAAAAGACGCCGAAACCAAGATTTTGCTCAACTCAAACATTCATTGCTCCTGCAACCAAACGATGAGTGTAAACGACCAACTCCTTGTTTTAATGTTATTAGTATGCGATTTGTGAGAACTCTGCCTGTTTCTGAGTGTCACAATTGTCCCATAGCAATTCCATTTAACAAGCAACCCCCCACCCAGTCTCGCCTTCAACTATACCTACCCATGCATGACATGGTGGACAATAGCGTCTATGTGTGAGATCATAAATATATTTCTTCATCATATAAAATTCCTATTCCATCATAGCAACAAGATAAACCTGACAATAGCCCAATCGTATACCAAAAAAGCTGTGAAAAGCCCTGCTCACTCAAATGCAAAATAAACGTGAAATTCTTGTGTAATTATACCACTTCGTTCTACTATCAGTATCTGCTATTAAATATGAAATAAATATCCAATCCTACCATTGGATTTTCGCATAGAGATGTCCCTTTCAAAATTCAGTGGTCATTTATTGCCTGGGACAATACGTCTGAGAAATAAACAACACTTTATAATGCTATTACACTATCTGAAACGTCGATGCGCAATACCCCCCACGCTCTGCAAATCTGTCTCATTCATTCCAGTTCATTCTGGTTTCATTGATGACTCTTTTATCCAATGTATGACATTATAGCCTTAGCAACGGTGTTTTCCATGTCTTATTTTATGCTTTGAACAATAAATTACAGGTGGGTGTAACAGAGTTTTTTTTCCCCTAGTTTTTTCAGTTGAGTTTTACGCAAACAACTTAGAATGTACATTCGCTCGCCGAGGCATAGTAGTAGTTGTTTTCTATAATTTTCGGACGTTTTTACTAATTTACTAACTCGTCAGCAAGGAAAGAGAAAATCCTACATGGATTTTGGGAGGGGATCAGAACAGAAGATACCATAGTTACCAAAATACCATGATACATTTTGAGTGCATTTCACATACTGTAGTGTAAGTGTTCATAAGTGGCTCAGTCATTTTTTATGTTTGATTTACCCAGAAGCTAGAACATTTGCCAGCATTTTTCTGATGGTGGAATATTATTTTATTGGAATCCTATCATACATAATATGCACTGTATGGTGTAATATCTGCCTGGGCAATACTTGTCATTCAGGGAATGGAAAATACTCATTCAAATTTACTGTGCATATGTGCTAGATGAATGTAAAAATTTCCTTTGTAGTGAGTATGAATGTGTATATGCTTTATAATGGACACAAAATATTTTATTCATTTTATGACAGGTTTTGGATAGGTGTCTAGACCCATAGATATTTATCCCCCTATACTGATGAAAAGATAGTAACCCCCACTTGATAGTTTTACTGCAAATGATTTTCTTAATTTCTTTGATCACAAAATTGGCTGTATTAAAGATGAGATTGGCAATTCTCTACCTACTGGGGGCGTTGATCCCCCTCCTATTTGTGCAATGGGTGCATTGGAGACCACCGCTGTTCTCTCTAAATTTGAGGCTGTCTCCTTGGACACCATCTCTAGGTTGGTGCTTTCCTCTAAATCTACAACCACCCTTTCCGACCCTCTTCCCGCTAAATTAGTTAAGGAACTTCTCCCAATATTAGCCCCCTCCCTACTCAACATTATTAACACCTCTCTCTCCTCTGGCATTGTGCCCTCCTCCTTTAAATCAGCCGTAATTAAACCTCTACTCAAAAAACCTAACCTTGATTCTGATGTCCCTAATAACTTTCGACCAATCTCTAATCTCCCCTTCCTCTCTAAAGTCTTGGAAAGAATAGTCTTCACCCAACTAACCGATTACCTCACGTGTAATAGTCTTCTTGAACCCTTTCAATCTGGTTTTGGGTCTCTCCACAGCACTGAGACCGCTCTCACAAAAGTGGTAAATGACCTACTCCTCACCTCAGATTCCGGCTCTCTTCTGTTCTTATCCTACTCGACTTTAAATCGCCTAGCGAGCTACGTTGGCATTCGTGACTCTGCGCTTTCCTGGCTAACTTCCTACCTATCTGATAGAACGCATTGTGTGTCACATAGAAGTACTGTGTCTGAATACTCTAGGGTAGACTCTGGCGTGCCGCAGGGCTCTGTGTTGGGGCCTTTGCTCTTCTCTATCTACATGCTACCTCTTGGCGAAATTTTCCGCAGCCACGGTATTAAATTTCACTGTTCTGCCGATGATACTCAAGTTTACATACCAATCAGACCTGATGACCGTTCACAACTTACAAACCTGGAATTATGCCTAGTCACTGTCACAAATTGGATGTCTCAAAACTTCTTGCGACTAAACACCAACAAAACTGAGATGCTAGTTGTTGGCCCAAAAACCCAACTACCTCTTGTTGCAGACCTTACTCTGAACCTTGGTGATTGTGTAATTACCCAGAGTTCTATAGTTAAAAACCTTGGCGTTACTTTCGACTCAGCCCTCTCATTTGACGCACACATTAAGGAAATCACTTAATGCTGAAACCTTAATACACGCTTTTGTTTCATCAAGACTCGACTATTGCAATGCCGTACTCTCTGGCCTACCCAACTGCAGTATTAAAAAATTACAACTCGTGCAAAATGCTGCCGCCAGAATACTAACCAGAACCAGAAAATTTGATCACATCACTCCAATCCTAATCTCCCTTCACTGGCTCCCAATTCAAGCCAGATCTGACTTTAAGGTGCTTCTGCTAACTTATAAATCATTACATGGGCTTGCACCATCATATCTATCCGACCTCATCATCCCTTATATTCCCCCTCGTGCCCTCCGATCGCTTGATGCTGGCTACCTTACTCTTCCTAAAATAAAATAAAAATCAGCAGGCAGTAGAGCGTTCTCCTACCGAGCTCCCTATCTCTGGAACCAGCTACCTCCTACAGTCAGGGAAGCTAATTCTGTTGCAGTTTTCAAATCTAGACTCAAAACCTACTTATTCTCACAATCATATGACCTACCTTAGCACCACTGGCTTGGGTTTGATAGTCTTTCTCTTACCAATCTGATGTCTGTATGAGTGTGTCTGTGCCCAAACATGTCTGGGTTTTGTGCTGTTTCTGCACTGCTCTGTGTGTGTGTTTGCGAGGCTGTAGAATAGCTAGATTGTTTGTCTTGCTAAACCCTGCTTTTGTCTACCTTGCCTTGCCTAACTTTTTCTGTGTTCATCTTGTGATTTAATTAAGTTTTTATTTGTTTTTATTTTCATTTTTTTATTTTTTTTATTTTTTACAACCGTTTGTAATGTTTATTGTCTCTCCATGATTCTTTTAACTCTGTTTTATTGCTGTAAAGTGTATTGAGACACCCTGGTGTGATTTTGCACTTTAAATAAACTTTGATTGATTGATTGATTGGTTTTATTGTGGTCTGATAGAGGAGCAAACAAGCATTGGGGTATTAAGCTGTTTACAGAATGAACCAGGATAACCGGTTGGAATGAAAAGCAGCATATGCAGACTTATGCACCCCTATGTCACACAGGTAAGAGGTGCCCAAGTGCCTGTGAGAGGAGGACTCAGTCTTGTTTTTATGTCACTGCAGCTCTCCCCCTGTCCAGCTCCTTCTCCTCTTCTCTTGGGTTTGGAGGAGCCGGCATGACGAAGACACAATCCTTGCTGGACCTCGGCTCAAGCAGGTGAGCGCCCCTGGGAAACTTTTAATATTATAAATATAGTCAGTATCTGCAAAAGAACATTTGATGTGATGTCATTCGGATATAATTATGGCCAGAAGTGTGTCTCGACCATGTGACTTGCAGGGATTTAATTAAACTTGTAATTTAGCTATTATCCTCCAGTGGTCCCTGTAGCCACTAGGGATGAGTCAGAATAGTCAAATATTTGATTATATTTGAGTTCATAGGGCCCACAATCGACATCTAAAACTTTTGTCTTGCGCTGCGAAGGAGTGGAACCTTTAATGACGGTAACTGTTTAGTGCCTTAAATTGGTGAGGTTGTGTCTGGATGGGATGCATACAGTTCAGGAGGGTTCAGGAAGTGATTTCCGTTCTCTCTCTAGTGCGTTGTCACCATAGTTACATACCAAAGAAGAATTCTATGGCTGCTGACTATATAAAATGGATGCATTTTAGAAGATAATTAGCAGACTGCCATTAAGCTATCTGTAACTACCATGCATGAATGCTAATTCATCAAAGGAAAATTTTAGTTTTTTTTTTTAAAGTTTACTTTTTTAACTTGACTGCATAATATCTCCAAATTAATTAATTAATTAAATAAAAATAGTACAACTGAATTCACTTACCATAGGCTGCATTCTTTTTTTATCCTGAATGTGTGAATGTAGGTAACTGACTGACTGACTGACTGGCTGGCTGGCTGGCTGGTTGGTTGGTTGACTGTCTGCCTGATTCCCCGATGTTGAAAAGAGTCATTCCATGTCAGATGAGCCAAGAATTTCCCTTGACCCCTCAGATTTGTAAAGCTTGGGTATCATCTTTTCGGTAATAAAAACAATGACATATCTAGGCTCTACCGCGTTGAACATATCGCAAAAGCCTTGGTTTTCTACCATGTTGTACAGGTGCAAAACTTTCGACTTTTGAGATGAAGTATGCTATTGATTTAGTTATGTTAATTTCTCGCTCACAGTTGGGTGGAAGTTTTCCAAGAACTTGATCTAGAGTGTGTTTATTGCTGGCGAGAACAGGATGTTATTTTTCTTCCATCTCTGGGTGAAACTGCATGATGTGGTTCCACATGTTGGTGATATTCCGACAATATTTGAACTTTGTGTGGCTCTTAAGTTCCTTCTGCCATGCTATCATGCTAAATACACAGCTCTGGCTGACAAGGAAGTATCTGCATCTCAAACTTTATTTCTGAAATAACTCTACTTTCGTCAATGCACTATCGTTGGGTTTAAACTCGCATTAGGTGTTGGCATAAAAAACTCAATGGAGCCCTGAAAAATATAACACGATATTCGATGTGTGAAATTTTTTAAATCAATGCAGAATCACAAAATATATAATTGCGATTATTGCATGAATCTAAATTTTCTCCCATGAATGAACACCACGCTATGTCACTCAATTGATGAGATGCCTTAAGAAAGAAAACCTTGAAGGTCCCATATTGTTTCCCTGCATGTTTTCATTTTTTACACAGGATTACTCAGACAGAACTGTGAAAATATGAATTAGGTGCTTTTAGTCATTTTTATGAACCATTAATGACAAATACCCCTTTCTCGTTTACAAGCCTTTTAGAATCGTTTGCTTTTCCTACGTCAAAAGGGGGGTCCAATCAATGGTAACCCATTTGCATATCCCGGCCTGCCCTGCCCCGGTACTTGCGACCGTCCTGTTGGCATTCAGAGCGAGTGCGTGCGTTAATATCGCTGCATTACAAAATTGTACAATTCCAAAAGTGAAACTGTCTGTGTGGCTGTATTTTACCCCCAAAGGATTCAGACATCCTTAAAAACAATAGTGTGCAAACGGGGGAATACGTCCAATATAATGAAGCATTTGGTGACCATAGGATACATTTGACAGCATGCAGGGGTGCACTCTGTTCGACTGCTTGAAGAGTATAGGCTAAGTATGATTCAGACATTTAAGAGGTATATTGTTAAATTTATTTGACGTACTTTAATGTCTTTGATCTACTTTGTTCTTTATGGGATCCCTTTACCAAGGGATGTGATCGCGAACCAGGCGAGCAGGCGAGTGAGATTGTGGACTGGAGGGGTACTGTCAGATTGGTAGCCAAAAGATACATTTTTATGAACCTGCGAACGCACGCACACACTTAAGTTATAGTCTGTTTTTTTTTTACGAATCAAACATTTTGTGCTTATGTAACAGCGGGGAAAGCAAGCCTGTGCACACAAAAAGCAAGTTCAGCAACAGAGAAACATAGGCTGCTCATTTCTCGCCCATTACAAAGTTCTCAAACTTTGTAGCATAAACCAAAGACTTGGTAGTCAACGTGCGTTCACAGATAAGACACGGCGGTCTCTACAACTATAAAGTTACAGCCACCAATGTGATATCCCATCTCCTCGTTAAAGCATGAACACAACATAACAGCTATTAGCCTACTTCTCCACAGGCAACTGAAAGTCAGCGTTCTTTCAGATGTTTTTAGTCTCCTAACCCACTGGCAAACGTCTGCATATCAAACAAAAAGCAGCCACTATTGACAGGCTTCAATGACAACCGAGGAATAGGCAGAGGAGGACAAACTAGGCTACACCAGAGCCAACGAATGTGAATAATTAGCTGAAAGAGGAAGATGAAAAACCGCCCAATATTACAAAAAATAGGCCAAATTATGACAAGCCACCCAAATTAATTTTTTCCCGCACAATAACATAAAAAATCCTGAAATCTGGCAACACTGACTGTTGGCAGAGGATAGGAGGGGTGTTTGTGTGATTCCAGTTAACCAATTAGCGCAGAGCACCTCTTCAGCTCAAAGGGAAAAACACCTTCTGGATTTATATATTTTTTAAATATATTTCAAGACATTTTTCCTTAAAAAACCTAACCAACATGTTTGGTAGACCTTGTAGAATAATGTAAAAATAGTATGATATGTATGATATGATATGGGACCATCATAACAGAATGTAATGATGCACCATTGATGAGAGAGGGTGCTAAAGCGTGGGAGCGCAATTTCCCAGGAGGACTGAACAATTATTTGTGCAAGTTGCCTGAGAGAGATGTTAAAATGTTGTTTTGATGGAATTTTATTCAACGTTTTGGGGATTATTTTCTTTTTTGAGGAGGCAATGCCTCCCTTGCCTACTCACAGAAAACAACTCCGCCAAAAATTTACTGTAAGAGATCTTTTCGCTACTTTATTGGGGGAGAGCCAGTAGGACAGGGCTGCCCTACCCTGTTCCTGGAGATTTACCGTCCTGTAAGTTTTTATTTCAATCCTAATTTGGCACATCTGATTCTGCTAATTAACAGTTCAACAAGATCTCTAGCTGTTGAATGAGGTTTGCTGTTAGGGTTGGAGTGAAAACCTACAGGACAATAGATCTCCAGGAACAAGGTTGAGAAGCCTTGAAGCACAAAAATAACAAAGGCAACCCAATGTCTTTATTCTGAAGTGATGCAGAGAAATATAAATGAGATGACGTGTGCAATAATGCTTAGTGTTAAACATTCACAGAAATTAGTTGGCTAATCATGTCATGTTACACCTACATAACATTGAAAGAAAAGCTAGACGTACACTTTTCAACACCCAATCTACGTTGTGATTGTGAATTCATCACAAAAAGTTATGGGATGCTTGTTTTTCGTGGTGAACTTTTAGATAGTGTTGTTGTCTGATCACTATTTTTCACATAGTCACAATCATGCCACAACAATGTAATTTCCAACCATTATGAAACAAAAATTCTATGGGAGTATGTCCATCATGTTACAATATCACTCCAATGTTTCATTTCCTAAGAAACATCATTGTGAGAAGATAATAACATCCTGCTTCTGTCAAAATTTGATTGATGAGCATATTTGCATAATTTTATGAATATTCATGAGGTTATGAAAAAATATAATTGTGCATAAAAAAAATTAAAAATTTATTTTTTTCTTTTTTAATTATAATTTTTTTTATTTATGTATTATTATTATTCGGGGTGTTGTGGGGGTTGTTTCAAGGGGGGACTGTATTGGCATTGTGATGGTGTCATTTTATTGGGGTGATTGTTGTAAACGTTGTTTTTTTATGGTGGGTCTTGATGCTTAGGGGAAAACGTGTTGGTATTTTTTTATTAGAACAACATCGTGAAAAAGTAATGGTGTATATATATATATATATATATATATATATATATAAACGTAGAAATGTATAGGTTAGTAGCAATAGTTTTAAGTTTAAAAAAAACAAAACAGTTTGTGTTAGCAGAAACGGTTTAAACGAATAAAAGAATTCAAGCAGGTTGTTAAAACGTGACAAACAGCGGTAGGCTATAGCAAGTTAGTTGTCTGAAAGAAAGAAAGAAAGAAAGCATGCCATTTTAAAAAATGTTTGTTGGCGCAGAAGGAAAAAACTTAGACAAGTTTTGGAGATGTCCGTGAATGTCTACGTAGAGAGAGACCGTAGCCAAGGTCTTATTTTTTGAAGTCCGGGTTTGCGTAAAGTCGTAAAACTGTGTAAAATAGCCAAGCGGTATATCTAAAAAGCAAGTTAGTGTTCTAAAAGAAAGCCTAGGAGGACTCAAAAGAAAGACTAGAAAGAATCAAAAATAAAAGAATAGGCCATAAAGTTTTACAGAATTAAAACGCAAAACCTAAAAAATTACTTAGAATTATTCTTGGGGTCCGCGGAGGTCCGTGGATAGCCTATAGACCAGTGGTTCCCAACCCTGGTCCTGGGGACCCCCTGTGTATGCTGGTTTTTGTTCCAACCACAATTGCAATACCAGAATTTTAACAAGCTGTTATTTTTTCCTAATTAGGTGTTTTTATTGTACAGAGAACACTTTAAACTCTTTACTCTCTTAAGCCACGTTATGTTAGCAATAGCTATGCATGCCATGAAGAAAAAAAAACCCATGTTCATTATGCTCATTGTGTTATATTGCAAACAATTACAAAGAAGAAGTAACAACTCAGGTGATTAGGCTCCTAATTAGGTAATTGAACGCAAGTTTAAGTTCCTTCATAATTTTTTCCTTAACACAATGCAGGTTTGGCTCGTTATCATTTGCTTTGTCTTTGAATTCTTCATTATTTACCAAACGGTTAGTTTTATTGGCCATGTGTCCACAATTTCACCAATTATGAGCCTATTGATTCACCTCAGTCTTTAATTTGATCAGTTAAAACATTTTTTACCTCCTTTTAATTGTTTACAATACAACACAATGTGAATCTTGGACTTTTAGTCTTCATGGCATGCATAGCTATTACTAACATAATGTGGCTTAAGAACGTAAATAATCCCTCTAAACATTAAAAACACCTAATTAAGAAAAATTAACAGCTTGTTAAAATTCTGGTATTGCAATTGTGGTTGGAACGAAAACCAGCATACACAGGGGGTCCCCAGGACCAGGGTTGGGAACCACTGCTATAGACTATAGCCTGTAGATGGGCAGAGACCTTTCTAGCCTGACATCGACATTGCAAATGGAGCCATTAGCTTTTCGTATGGAGTATGTAAAAAGGGGATACGCCCCGTAGTATCCACTTCCTGTCCCCCATGAAATTGACGGACGTTTACACGGTCCAATGAGCTGGATAGTGCTGGAAAGTTTGTGACAAAACCGGGTTTGAGGGTTAACAACAGCTGAGGAGGGGGGGACCTGTACTCTATGAAATTGACGGACGTTTACATGGTCCAATGAGCTGGATAGTGCTGGAAAGTTTGTGACAAACCGGTGTTTGAGGTTTAGCAACAGCTGCTGGGGGGTGCGTGCGGTGCTTGCGTGTGTGCGCGCGTGTTTGCGAGACGTTAGAGAAAACTTTGAGTGACACAAACAGCCGGGGGTGTTGGGCTTGGCGGGACATCCGAGAACTTTTGAAAGAGAGAATGAAATGCATAGACTAGAAAATAAGTCAACAGGCCGCAAAATGCCCCGAACCTCATTGAAAAAGCAGCCAAAGACGCGTTTCCAAAAGCAATGTAACCGTCTATATAGCCTACCCTATAATGTTGTTCACTGGTCAGGATCATGAAACAAAACTTTCGGCATTTTGCACAAGGTTATGTAATATGGCAACGCTTAGCCTCAATATGACTGTTTAGTATCGAATGGCTTGTAAAAAGATGGGTTATTCAGTTTAACCAGGATTGAGCTATTATATGTAGCCTATATTGTGTAAGCATAGATATTTTTAAAAGTGTAGTTATTTTTTCGGAGAACGGCGCATGAGTCGAATTCACGGGGAGGGGGGTGTGACGTCTGAATGACTTGGAACAGCTGTAATATTGGCGGGATATCCAAGGATAGTTTGAATGTAATGCATATAGAAAATAAACCAGTATGCAAAAGGCCCCAATTTGTCATCGAAAAGCCATTGAAAAGGCATCCAAGACGTGTTTCCAAAAGCAATGTAACCGTCTATATACCCTATAATGTTTTTTCAGTGGTCAGCTTCATGAAACAAACCTTTCGGTATTTTGCACAAGGTTGCTAATACTTAGCGTCAATATTACTGCTTAGTATCGAATGGAATGTAAAAAGATGGTTTATTCAATTTAAACAGGATTGAGCTATTATATGTAGCCTATATTGTGTAAGCATACCTACTTTAAATGTGTATTTAATTTTCTGAGAACTTCGGATGAATAGAACTCGCTGTGTGACGTAAAAGCACTATTGCAGAAAGCTTTGTAGAACAATTGCTTTATTGACCAGTAGCCTAGGCTACCCATCAGAACACTTTTCGGTCATGAGGTGTAATTTGGCTATTAAAAGTATAGTATTAGTATAAGCTACAAAGACAGCTTAGATAGAGACATGATGCATAGGCTATAGAAAATGTCTTGGACACGTGAAACAAGACCGTTGATCCAATTTTAGCCATGTCAACATTGAATTCTAATAAAGTCTACAGGAAAATGTTGAATATGGACATGTGTGAACCCTCAAAAACGAATAAACTAAACTCTGCATTGTAATCAGGGGTTGTTGAGTTGTACAGGATAGTAGATATAATTTAGCAGTGACAATACTTAGGCTAATAGCGGTTTAAAACGTGTTTCAAAGATGTTTATTTATTTATTTAAAACTGATATACGCAACTATGTAGCTATAATACATTTTAACACATATAAGCCGTCCGTAACGATATAAACTTGGATACAAGGTAGTAGCCTACTATTACAGGACCTTTTTTTATTTTTTACACAGGCCTAGCTGAACTAGGCTACAGAAAGCTGTCAGAGCAAAGTATGTTAAGGGGAGGAACATGAGATAAGGTCTCGGTCATAACGGAAAGTTCGGTCATAACGGATTTAATTTAACGTTTTCAGTCATCCAGGTGTCGGTATACCGAAGCCTTTTTATTTCATAGGTCTGGTAATGGACTGTTAATTAACTGTTTCGTAATAACAGTTAAAAAAAACGGTTTTCCATTTTCCATTAAAGTTTTAGACCAAATAAATTTGAAATATTTTACACAAACCTCTCCATGAGCAACCAGTAGACTGTATCCTTGTGATTTTAATAGCCTACACGACGTTGTCTAATTTACTTATGTTAATAAAAACGTAAAAATAAGAAATCTGTCACGTTAAAACAACAAACAAGTTTTAGAATGCAGAAATTAAATTTGAGTAGGCCTAGGCTATTTGAAGAAAGTTGTACAAACAGTCAGCTAGCTAGCCCTACTTTACGCGTAGCCTAGCCTACGTTTTATTTAGTCCTAAAGCTAGGCATTCTTCTTCTTCTTCAAAGGTGTTTACTGGGGTTTCGCAGCTCATCCTACGTTAAAGGGTATTACCGTCACCGACTGTGCTGGAGTATGGCGTAGGATAGATATAGGCACGTAGCCTAATCAGATCCTATTCCCCAGACTTTATTAGGAATTGCAACCATAGACTGTATAAAAATAGATTGCAACACATTCCCCCTCACCCCCAAAATAGGCTACCCCCTCATCGCCCTCCACTAGCCTATTAATTAGTATTGTCCTTCATTAACAAAATTAACAAACCATTATTGCCTACAGTCTCTCTCCGGTCCCACGCACACATCACATCTAGACCTATAGTAGTCTATACGTGTCTCTCCACCAGCTACAGAGAATAATTGTGTATAGAGGCGGGCTTCCTCTTCATCATTGTAAAGCGTTTTGAGTCGCTGACCGTTGAGAAAGGCGCTATATAAATGGAAGGTATTTGGGCCTATTATTTTTTTTATTATGAATTCAATCCTAAACTAACGTCATAATATTAATAGCCTAAGCAAAAACACCGTTCTGGGTTTTACCCGAGAGGAATAGCCTAGTCTGCACGAGAGGTGTAGCTAATTTAGACTTACAACATCTCTCACAGAATGAGATCAATGGAGTTATTACGAAACAGTTAATTAACAGTCCATTACCAGACCTATGAAATAAAAAGGCTTCGGTATACCGACACCTGGATGACTGAAAACGTTAAATTCAATCCGTTGTGACCGAACCTTATCCCAGCCATAAAACCTCCTTTTTCCTGTTCCTCCCCTTAACGTGCTTTGCTCTGACAGCTTTCTGTAGCCTAGTTCAGCTAGGCCTGTATAAAAAATAAAAAAGGTCCTGTAACCTAATAGTAGGCTACTACCTTGTATCTAAGTTTATATCGTTACGGACGGATTATGTGTGTTAAAATGTATTATAGCTACATAGTTGCGTATAATCCGTTTTAAATAAATAAATAAACATCTTTGAAACACGTTTTAAACCGCTATTAGCCTAAGTATTGTCATTGCTAAATTATATCTACTATCCTGTACAACTCAACAACCCCTGATTACAATGCAGAGTTTAGTTTATTCATTTTTGAGGGTTCACACATGTCCATATTCAACATTTGAGGACTTTATTGGAATTAAATGTTGACATGGCTAAAATTGGATCAACGGTCTTGTTTCACGTGTCAAAGACATTTTTTATAGCCTATGCATCATGCCTATCTAAGTTGTCTTTGTAGCCTATACTAAAACCTTTTAATAGCCAAATTCCAACTCATGAACGAAAAGTGTTCTGATGGGTAGCCTAGGCTACTGGTCAATAAAGCAATTGTTCTACAAAGCTTTCTGCAATAGTGCTTTCACGTCACACAGCGAGTTCTAATCATCCGAAGTTCTCCGAAAATTAAATCCACATTTAAAGTAGGTATGCTTACACAATATAGGCTGCATATAATAGCTCAATCCTGTTTAAATTGAATAAACCATCTTTTTACATTCCATTCGATACTAAGCAATAATATTGACGCTAAGTATTAGCAACCTTGTGCAAAATACCGAAAGGTTTGTTTCATGAAGCTGACCACTGAAAAAACATTATAGGGTATATAGACGGTTAGGGTAGATAGCCGCCTTTTCAATGGGGTTCGGGGCATTTCGCGGCCTGTTGGATTATTTCTAGTCTATGCATTTCATTCTTTGTTTCAAAAGTTATTGGATGTCCCGCCAAAACCCCAGCCGGCTGTTCGTGTCACTCAAAGTTTTCTCTAACGTCTTGCAAGCACGTACCCCCCCTCCTTCCAGCAGCTGTTGCTAAATCTCAAACACCGGTTTGGCACAAACTTTCCAGCCCTATCTAGCTCATTGGACCGTGTAAACGTCCGTCAATTTCATAGGGGACAGGAAGCGGATACTACGGGGTATCCCTTATTAGGTATACTCTGTACGAAAAGCTAATGGCTCCATTTGCAATGTCGCTGTCAGGCTGGAAAGGTCTCTGGAAACGCTTCTCTATCCACGGACCTCCGCTGGCTTCGGAAAAATTCAAAGTTCTTTTTTAGGTTTTGCGTTTTAATTCTGTAAAATGTTACATAGCCTATTATTTTATCTTTGATTCTTTCTAGTCTTTCTTTCGAGTCATCCTAGGCTTTCTTTTAGAACACTAACTTGCTTTTTAGATATACCGCTTGTCTATTTTACACAGTAAAAGACTTTACGGACTTCAAAAAAAAAAAAATGTTCTAAGACCTTTGCTACGGTCTCACTACGGAGCCATTCGCGCACATCTCCAAAACTTGTCTAAGTTTTTTCCTTCGGCGCTAACAAATATATATATATATATGAAAAAAAGGGGAAAACGCCTTGTGCACAAACATGTCTCCATCAAAGAGGTGCTGGTGTCGGCAAGATGATGAAACATGAAAAAAGAGAGAAAAAACCAGGGCGAAAATCTGCAATACCCAGCTCCAATGTTCAATCCGCACACTCAAACGAAAAAGTTAAAAGACTGACCTTCAGAGGCAAAAATATATATAGATGCAAAAAAAGGTTTATTAACAAGTGGAACGAACAACGCGCGTTTCGGCGTGTCTTCGTCAGGTTCGTTCGTGAAATGAGCTTGAACACAGGTGACTTATATCACGTTATAGAAACAATTAACACATATCAATTAAGTTAATCATTCACAATATCAATTAAGTTAGTCATTCACAATAGAAAACAAAACATCAATTAACACTCATCAATAATGGTTACATCAGGAAGCAATTAACACTTTATATCAAGTAAACTATCATCATGCACAATAATAGTTACAACAAATGATAATCAATCATCAAAGAAGAATGACCCCCAATCTTATAGGAAATGGACACCTGACAGACCAGCTAAACATGAGCTATCCATAAAGGGATACAACGTAACTTTTATACAACACAGGAAGGAAAACAAAAAAAAATGGTAATGATGATAACTTTAAACATGCCAAAAAATAGTCAGCTTGTGCAATTTTTCACCACATCTTAATTCAATAAGTTTAATAGTACATCACTAGCCTACAATACCAAGGAATAGCAGACATAAAAATTGGACATATACAAAGCCCCAAATAGTTGACTCAGTTCAAAGATGAGAACTCAAATCTAGAGATTCATTCAATCCATTTGGTTCCATTGAGTCCAATGTGAATATCCAAAATGATTCTCTCTGTAGTAACTGTTTTATTATGTTACCTCCTCTTGGTGAGGGTAAAACTTTTTCTAAACCAACAAATTTCAGACTTGCTGCAGATCCATGGTCTCGGGCTTTGTAATGTCTGGCAATGGCATAATCCAAATTACCGTTTCGTATAGCCGCTTTGTGCTCGGCTATGCGAAGCTTCAAATTACGTTTAGTCTGTCCAATGTAAATCATTCCACAAGGGCATTTTAGCATATAAATAACATGTGTAGAGTTACAGTTAATAAAACCCCCAATAGTATATTCCTGACCAGTACGCGGATGATGGAAT
>CM056395.1:31600942-31634315 GCA_029718625.1 Synaphobranchus kaupii | reverse complement strand
AACATTAACCCCCCCCCTCCTCCCTAGCCCCTCCACACACACACACACACACACACACACACACACACTCACTCACTCACTCACACTAACACACACACACACACACACACACACACACACACACTCACACTAACACACACACACACACACACACACACACACACACTCACTCACTCACTCACACTAACACACACACACACACACACACACACACACACACACACTCACACTAACACACACACACACACACACACACACACACACACTCACACTAACACACACACACACTCACACTAACACACACACACACACACACACACACACACACACTCACTCACTCACTCACACTAACACACACACACACACACACACACACACACACTCACTCACTCACTCACACTAACACACACACACACACACACACACACACACTCACTCACTCACACTAACACACACACTCACACTAACACACACACACACACACACACACTCACACTAACACACACACAAACACACACTAACACACACTCACACTAACACACTCACACTAACACACACACACACACACACACACACACACACACACACACACTCACTCACTCACACTAACACACACACACACACACACACACACACAAACACACACACTCACACTAACACACACACTCACTCACACACACAAACACACTCTCACACTAACACACTCACACTAACACACACACACACACACACACTCACACTAACACACACTCACACTAACACACTAACACACACACACACACACACACACACACTCACACTAACACACACACTCACACTAACACACACACACACACACACACACACACACACTCACACTAACACACTCACACTAACACACACACACACACACACACTAACACACACACACACACACACACACACACACACTAACACACTAACACACACACACACACACTCACACACACACACACACACTCACACTAACACACACTCACACTCACACACTCACACTAACACACTCACACTCACACACACACACACTCACACACACTCACACTAACACACTAACACACACACACACACACACACACACTAACACACACACACACACACACACACACACACACACACTAACACACTCACACTAACACACACACACTCACACTAACACACACACACACACACACACACACACACACACACACACACACACACACACACACACACACACACACACACAGTACCGAGGTCAGAGAGAGCAGGTTTACCGGTGAATTTCTTGCTGTACTGATCTCAATCCTCCCCCATGTCTCCTGTGAGCTGTGTATTGGTGAGATATCACACAGACGCACAGTGGTCATGTTGGGACACTCACCGGGCATATATGAGGAGCTGGTAAAGGGGGCACCAGTGAGTCGGGGGTGGGAGGCGGGGGGGTGGTGATGGGGGGGGTGGGGGCCCCCCCTCAGGGTGGTACGCCTCAGATGATCCAGCTCACTCAGCCGCTCAGAGAACGCCAGAGAGCCCGGCTTCCCCCCGTCCTCCAGCTTCTGTCTGTGCCCTGTAACACGCCATTACAGCATTACACCATCACGCCATTACAGCATTACACCATCACACCATTACAGCATTACACCATCACAGCATTACACCATCACACCATTACACCATCACGCCATTACAGCATTACACCATCACAGCATTACACCATTACAGCATTACACCATCACAGCATTACACCATCACGCCATTACAGCATTACACCATCACAGCATTACACCATCACACCATTACACCATCACAGCATTACACCATCACGCCATCACACCATCACAGCATTACACCATCACGCCATTACACCATCACAGCATTACACCATCACGCCATTACAGCATTACACCATCACAGCATTACACCATCACGCCATTACACCATCACAGCATTACACCATCACGCCATTACACCATCACGCCATTACAGCATTACACCATCACGCCATTACACCATCAGAGCATTACACCATCACACCATTACAGCATTACACCATCACAGCATTACACCATCACGCCATTACACCATCACACCATTGCACACCAATGCACAATTACACCATTATACCCCAACGCACAATTACACCATGCACAATTACACACCACGCACATTTACACCATTACACATTAATTCACAATTACACCATTACACCCCAATGCACAATTACACCAAGCACAATTACACCATTACACCCCAACGTACAATTACACCATGCACAATTACACCATTACACACCAACGCACAATTACACCAAACCACAATTACACACCAACGCACAATTGCACCAAACCACAATTACACACCAACACACCATTACAATGTTACACACCAACGCACAATTGCACCAAACCACAATTACACACCAACACACCATTACAATGTTACACACCAACGCACAATTACACCAACGCACCATTACACACCAATGTATAATTACACCATATCGCCATTACACACCAATACACAATCACACCAACACAAAAACAGACCATTACAAAAGAACACACCATCACAAAAAAACACACCATCACACCAAAAGACCTCAACTTAAAAGTCCATGATTCATTTTCAGGGAACAATGAAAATGGGTAAGATTTGAAAGTTGAAAAAGTCTTCCTTATTCAGGGCTAAATCACAAAGTAAACAACACTGACCGGACATTTTTGCCAGACAGGGCTGTGAGAAATGGCGGTATAGTGACAGACAGGGCTGTGGGAAATGGCGATATAGTGACAGACAGGGCTGTGGGAAATGGCGGTATAGTGACAGACAGGGCTGTGAGAAATGGCGATATAGTGACAGACGGGGCTGTGGGAAATGGCGATATAGTGACAGACAGGGCTGTGGGAAATGGCGGTATAGTGACAGACAGGGCTGTGGGAAATGGCGGTATAGTGACAGACGGGGCTGTGGGAAATGGCGATATAGTGACAGGCGGGGCTGTGGGAAATGGCGGTATAGTGACAGACAGGGCTGTGGGAAATGGCGGTATAGTGACAGACAGGGCTGTGGGAAATGGCGATATAGTGACAGACAGGGCTGTGGGAAATGGCGGTATAGTGACAGACAGGGCTGTGGGAAATGGCGGTATAGTGACAGACAGGGCTGTGAGAAATGGCGGTATAGTGACAGATGGGGCTGTGGGAAATGGCGGTATAGTGACAGACAGGGCTGTGGGAAATGGCGGTATAGTGACAGATGGGGCTGTGGGAAATGGCGGTATAGTGACAGACAGGGCTGTGGGAAATGGCGGTATAGTGGCAGACAGGGCTGTGGGAAATGGCGGTATAGTGACAGACAGGGCTGTGGGAAATGGCGGTATAGTGACAGACAGGTCTGTGGGAAATGGCGGTATAGTGGCAGTATAGTGACAGGCGGGGCTGTGGGAAATGGCGGTATAGTGGCAGACAGGGCTGTGGGAAATGGCGGTATAGTGACAGACAGGGCTGTGGGAAATGGCGGTATAGTGACAGACAGGGCTGTGGGAAATGGCGATATAGTGACAGACAGGGCTGTGGGAAATGGCGGTATAGTGACAGGCGGGGCTGTGGGAAATGGCGGTATAGTGACAGATGGGGCTGTGGGAAATGGCGGTATAGTGGCAGATGGGGCTGTGGGAAATGGCGGTATAGTGGCAGATGGGGCTGTGGGAAATGGCGGTATAGTGGCAGATGGGGCTGTGGGAAATGGCGGTATAGTGACAGGCGGGGCTGTGGGAAATGGCGGTATAGTGACAGATGGGGCTGTGGGAAATGGCGGTATAGTGACAGACAGGGCTGTGGGAAATGGCGGTATAGTGACAGACGGGGCTGTGGGAAATGGCGATATAGTGACAGACAGGGCTGTGGGAAATGGCGGTATAGTGGCAGACGGGGCTGTGGGAAATGGCGGTATAGTGACAGACAGGGCTGTGGGAAATGGTGGTATAGTGGCGGTATAGTGACAGACGGGGCTGTGGGAAATGGCGGTATAGTGACAGACAGGGCTGTGGGAAATGGCGGTATAGTGACAGACAGGGCTGTGGGAAATGGCGGTATAGTGGCGGTATAGTGACAGACAGGGCTGTGGGAAATGGCGGTATAGTGACAGACAGGGCTGTGGGAAATGGCGGTATAGTGACAGACAGGGCTGTGGGAAATGGCGGTATAGTGACAGACAGGGCTGTGGGAAATGGCGGTATAGTGGCGGTATAGTGACAGACGGGGCTGTGGGAAATGGCGGTATAGTGACAGACAGGGCTGTGGGAAATGGCGGTATAGTGGCGGTATAGTGACAGACAGGGCTGTGGGAAATGGCGGTATAGTGGCGGTATAGTGACAGACAGGGCTGTGGGAAATGGCGGTATAGTGGCGGTATAGTGACAGACGGGGCTGTGGGAAATGGCGGTATAGTGACAGACAGGGCTGTGGGAAATGGCGATATAGTGACAGACAGGGCTGTGGGAAATGGCGGTATAGTGGCAGTATAGTGACAGACAGGGCTGTGGGAAATGGCGGTATAGTGACAGACAGGGCTGTGGGAAATGGCGGTATAGTGACAGACAGGGCTGTGGGAAATGGCGATATAGTGACAGACAGGGCTGTGGGAAATGGCGGTATAGTGGCAGTATAGTGACAGACAGGGCTGTGAGAAATGGCGGTATAGTGACAGACAGGGCTGTGGGAAATGGCGGTATAGTGACAGACAGGGCTGTGGGAAATGGCGGTATAGTGACAGACAGGGCTGTGGGAAATGGCGGTATAGTGACAGACAGGGCTGTGGGAAATGGCGGTATAGTGACAGACAGGGCTGTGGGAAATGGCGGTATAGTGACAGACAGGGCTGTGGGAAATGGCGGTATAGTGACAGACAGGGCTGTGGGAAATGGCGGTATAGTGACAGACGGGGCTGTTGGAAATGGCGGTATAGTGACAGACAGGGCTGTGGGAAATGGCGGTGTAGTGACAGACAGGGCTGTGGGAAATGGCGGTGTAGTGACAGACAGGGCTGTGGGAAATGGCGGTATAGTGACAGACAGGGCTGTGGGAAATGGCGGTGTAGTGACAGACGGGGCTGTGGGAAATGGCGGTATAGTGACAGACGGGGCTGTTGGAAATGGCGGTATAGTGACAGACAGGGCTGTGGGAAATGGCGGTATAGTGACAGACAGGGCTGTGGGAAATGGCGGTGTAGTGACAGACGGGGCTGTGGGAAATGGCGATATAGTGACAGACAGGGCTGTGGGAAATGGCGGTATAGTGACAGACAGGGCTGTGGGAAATGGCGGTGTAGTGACAGACAGGGCTGTGGGAAATGGCGGTATAGTGACAGACAGGGCTGTGGGAAATGGCGGTATAGTGACAGACAGGGCTGTGGGAAATGGCGGTATAGTGACAGACGGGGCTGTGGGAAATGGCGGTATAGTGGCAGTATAGTGACAGACAGGGCTGTGGGAAATGGCGGTGTAGTGACAGACAGGGCTGTGGGAAATGGCGGTATAGTGACAGACAGGGCTGTGGGAAATGGCGGTATAGTGACAGACAGGGCTGTGGGAAATGGCGGTATAGTGACAGACAGGGCTGTGGGAAATGGCGGTATAGTGACAGACAGGGCTGTGGGAAATGGCGGTATAGTGACAGACAGGGCTGTGGGAAATGGCGGTATAGTGACAGACAGGGCTGTGGGAAATGGCGGTATAGTGACAGACAGGGCTGTGGGAAATGGCGGTATAGTGACAGACAGGGCTGTGGGAAATGGCGATATAGTGACAGACAGGGCTGTGGGAAATGGCGGTATAGTGACAGACAGGGCTGTGGGAAATGGCGGTATAGTGACAGACAGGGCTGTGGGAAATGGCGGTATAGTGACAGACAGGGCTGTGGGAAATGGCGGTATAGTGACAGACAGGGCTGTGGGAAATGGCGGTATAGTGACAGACAGGGCTGTGGGAAATGGCGGTATAGTGACAGACAGGGCTGTGGGAAATGGCGGTATAGTGACAGACAGGGCTGTGGGAAATGGCGGTATAGTGACAGACAGGGCTGTGGGAAATGGCGGTATAGTGACAGACAGGGCTGTGGGAAATGGCGGTATAGTGACAGACAGGGCTGTGGGAAATGGCGGTATAGTGACAGACAGGGCTGTGGGAAATGGCGGTGTAGTGACAGACAGGGCTGTGGGAAATGGCGGTATAGTGACAGACAGGGCTGTGGGAAATGGCGGTATAGTGGCAGTATAGTGACAGACAGGGCTGTGGGAAATGGCGGTATAGTGACAGACAGGGCTGTGGGAAATGGCGGTATAGTGACAGACAGGGCTGTGGGAAATGGCGGTATAGTGACAGACAGGGCTGTGGGAAATGGCGGTATAGTGACAGACAGGGCTGTGGGAAATGGCGGTATAGTGACAGACAGGGCTGTGGGAAATGGCGGTATAGTGACAGACAGGGCTGTGGGAAATGGCGGTATAGTGACAGACAGGGCTGTGGGAAATGGCGGTATAGTGACAGACAGGGCTGTGGGAAATGGCGGTATAGTGACAGACAGGGCTGTGGGAAATGGCGGTATAGTGACAGACAGGGCTGTGGGAAATGGCGGTATAGTGACATACGGCGCGGTTCTCTTGGTCCGTCCACGGTGATCTTGATGGCTCGCTGGTAAGTGGCCACTTGGGGAGGGTTGGTGAACACGGTGATGGTGAGAGTGAAGCTCTTCCCTGCAACAAGTCAAAATGAGGAAAAAAGAGTGTCAGTATGTATGCTGACACACATACATACACACACACATATACACATACACACACACACACATCCCTCAATAAATAGATTCATATCCCTTCCATTCACACAGGCCTAACCCACAGCTGTGGAGATTTGGTTTGGAAGGATGAGGCGTGGAGTGCCTCCTCCACAGACAGACAGACAGACAGACAGGTCAGTTATTTTGTTATTTTGAATCCCACCACCCCCCATGTTTTGTTCCCAAACAAACAGGCAGCTTCATATCCTAGCAACAGAGAGGGAAGCAAAAAAGTGCCTTATCAGCAGCTTAACATGCAGGATGTGATATATTAAAATTGCTAGAAGATCAGTGTGATTACAGGATAAAGAGTGAATTATACACTGCTGCTGCTGGTGGTGTGTGTGTGTGTGTGTGTGTGGGGGGGGGGGGGGGGGGTATTTACTGGCCAGTTAGTCAGTGTGCTGTCAGTGGTGAGCTGTGCGTTATTGTGGGGGGGGGGGGGGGCTGGTTCATTTCCTGTGAGTTTAGTTTTTGTCTGAGTGTAGTAAAGGTGAGCGTAACGCCGTCTCGCGCTGAGTCTGTGAGAGACAGCATATAACTGCCCCGGGGCTCTGCTGCCCAGAGTGACATCACAGAGACGGGTGGATGGACACCAATGAAAGAGAGGAAAGGGGAGGACAGAGGGAGGGAGAGAGGTGGGGGTGCTGTATCACATTCAGTTATGTGCAGACATCTTTATTCATATTTCACAGTGAAAATGTTGTGTTATGTTCTCAGACTTTGGGAGGAAAGGCTGTCAGCAGCAGGCTGGGGAGGAAGTGGCCAAATGTACTGAAAAGAGACGTGAAGGAGAGGACAGAGAAATGTAGCTAACATTCAAAAACAGACAGAGGAGAAGTGAAATGAAAAGAAAAAAGAGGAGTGGAGAGGATGTAACTGCTCTGTCTGCCCACGACTCGTATGAGACCAACATAAACGTGTCCTAAACCTAACCCAACCTCCCCTAACCCCCTAACCCAACTTCCCCAAATCCCCTAACCCAACCTCCCCTAACCCCCTAACCCAACTTCCCCTAACCCAACCTCCCCTAACCCCCTAACCCAACTTCCCCTAACCCAACCTCCCCTAACCCCCTAACCCAACTTCCCCTAACCCCCTAACCCAACCTCCCCTAACCCAACTTCCCCTAACCCCCTAACCCAACCTCCCCTAACCCCCTAACCCAACTTCCCCTATCCCCCTAACCCAACCTCCCTTAACCCCCTAACCCCCTAACCCAACTTCCCCTAACCCCCTAACCCAACCTCCCCTAATCCCCTAACCCAACTTCCCCTAACCCAACCTCCCCTAACCCCCCTAACCCAACTTCCCCTAACCCCCTAACCCAACCTTCCCTAACCCAACTTCCCCTAACCCAACCTCCCCTAACCCCCTAACCCAACTTCCCCTAACCCCCTAACCCAACCTCCCTTAACCCCCTAACCCAACTTCCCCTAACCCCCTAACCCAACCTCCCCTAACCCCCTAGCCCCATAACCCAACTTCCCCTAACCCAACCTCCCCTAACCCAACCTCCCTTAACCCCCTAACCCAACTTCCCCTAACCCCCTAACCCAACTTCCCCTAACCCAACCTCCCTTAACCCCCTAACCCAACCTCCCCTAACCCAACCTCCCTTAACCCCTAACCCCCTAACCCAACCTCCCCTAACCCCCTAACCCAACTTCCCCTAACCCCCTAACCCAACTTCCCCTAACCCCCTAACCCAACCTCCCCTAACCCAACCTCCCCTGACCCCCTAACCCAACTTCCCCTAACCCCCTAACCCAACCTCCCCTAACCCCCTAACCCAACCTCCCCTAACCCCCTAACCCAACTTCCCCTAACCCAACCTCCCCTAACCCCCTAACCCAACCTCCCCTAACCCCCTAACCCAACCTCCCCTAACCCCCTAACCCAACTTCCCCTAACCCAACCTCCCCTAACCCAACTTCCCCTAACCCCCTAACCCAACCTCCCCTAACCCCCCCCCCCCCCTCACCTCTCCCGCTGCGCCCCACAAACCGCAGGTCGTTGAAGCGAGCCACCTGGGTCTTGATTCCAGCTGTGGCGTTCCGCAGCTCTGCTGAGAAGTTCTCATCATTCCCTGCCATCACAGTCACCAGCGTTCCATCGGGAATGTCACTGAGAGCAACAACCTATCAATGTGCGTGCGTGCGTGTGTTAGTGTGCGTATGTTTGTGTGTGTGCGCGTGTGTGTGGGGGGGAGAAGAGGAAAAAGACAGTTGAGGTAAAAAAAACAAAAAAAACAATGAGGTGCCTCAAACACCTTCATAATGACAACAATAACCTGGAGCATATCTTTAATATAAACACCTTCATAATGACAACGATAACCTGGAGCATATCTTTCATTTCAGAAAAACTATTTGAAAGTAATGCAAGTTAACTGATTTAATTTGTTAATTAACTTGATTACAGTTCTTTTTTTTAACTATTAGAGTATTACAGCTGCACTGCACGTGCATAGGCCGTGCTCCAGGGTGCGCGCGCGGGGGAAGGAGCGATGTGTCGCGTGGTCCATGGCTCCACACCCTCGGTAGATAAGTGCTCAACGTGGCTCATTTCAATATAAACTGTACTTGGTTCTCAGTAAGTTTCATAGTGGTGATGAGAAGGTTTACCGCAGTAAAGATAACACACCTTTCGATTCTGTGGTACCCACGAATAGCTCGGCACGGCGCTGACAAGCGGACCACTTCTCATGAAACACTTTTTAAAAAGTCAACACTTTAAATGGAAAGTAGGTTTTTGGCACCAGCGTTCATTTTCCGTGACTGTTAGAAATTACGGAACTGACAGTAAAGCTGAATTCATCTGTAGGAATCAGATACCAGGATAAATAATAACAGGAAGTAATTACCTCCACATTAAACAAAAGGTCCATCATAACAAAAAAACGGCCCGGGAAACAATATTTATTAAAACTTAATTTGCAATGCAGCTGTAGCCTACTGTAAATCCGAATGTTAAACCACCGCAATTCCGTTGAACTGCTACGAAGATCTATTAAGCCACGAAATGAATAATGAATAGAGGAATTCAACGGAAACTATGAAGTACAACAATCGTACTGTAGCCTAGGCTACTCGCTTACTTGAGCAATCTGGAGCATGCACAATAGAGAAAACTGCGAATAGAGGCTTGAAGGGTTTATTCTCCTGACTTATTTTTCCAAAGAGTTCAATAGAAAAATTAACCAGGAGAAACAACCCTTAAAGTGATCCATCCATATCTACTGCATATCTGGCAGCAGAGTGATGGTTTGAGGCTCGTTGATACCGCAGACCTTTCATAACTTTTCGCCAACAGCCATTTTGCCAGTCATGTGTTCCACACTGTTCCAGCATAATTTACAGCTTAATCTAGTCCCACCCCCCAATTCCCATAGAGATCCATTCAAATGCAGAGAGGTTATAGTATCGCTTGTAGGGAGTACCGGAAAATAAAATATCAAGAGTCTTTTGTTGGGTCACAGACATCAGGAAGTCATGGCATGCAAAGGATATGCAACCAAATATAAAAAATTATTACTTTATTCTACATTACGTTAAACTGTCCAATATTTTTTGTTGCCCAAAAATGGGGGGGGGGGGGGGGGGGGGGGGTATGTAGTAAAGGTTCTATAATTTCTAAACGGTTCATCTGATATGGATGAAAATACCCTCAAATTAAAGCTGACAGTCTGTACTTCAACCTCATTGTCATTGTTTCCTTTCAAACTCAAAGTGCTCGAGTACAGAACCAAAATAACAAAAAATGTGTCATTGTCCAATGAATTATGGTGCTCACTGTATATATCTCTGTATATATACAGTATGTGTAGGCTACATAATATAAAAACACCTTCATCTATTTGCCCTATATGATTGTATTATTATTATTATAGTCGTAATATTACTACATACACATACAGTACACAATGTACAGGAAAAATGGTTATATTCATGACCAACTGCAAATGGACAACATATTATTATTAGTTCTTCTTCTTTGCAGCAGGTTTTATAGTAGTAGACTGACTGGACCAGTGGTAGTGTAGTATAGTGATTGGTTGCAATGAAAACCTGTATACTCTGGGCCCTCCATGGCACGTGATTGGGCACCACTGGACTAGACTGACTTGTTAAGAGAAGCATGTATGCTGAACATTACCGCTGCAGTACAGTGAGCTCTCTCGCTCTCTCTCTCTCTCTCTCTCTCTCTCAGACAGAGCTCTTTAGGTTTAAGTTTGTTAACTTTTACAGGGATCACAACACAATGAACAGACTGGATGAACTGGTACAGTACGGTGTGTACCAAAATGACTGTATAGTTTTCATCTTGCTAAATTAATCATAGCTACTGTATTTACATATTTTAGTTCATCCACACCTGTAATCACTGCTCATTTGGTAATCACTCCTGGGAAATGTAGAACTGTGTGAAGTCTTCACCTTTTGACACTGCTACAAATGGCATGCTCTTTCAGACACGACATTTCTCTAATGCTACTGGAGCCTTGTGTGCCAGCTGTCTTCTTCTGTGGTATTCATGCAGCCTTGTGTGCCAGCTCTCTTCTTCTGTGGTATTCATGAGAAACATTTAGAACGCTGGAGCTAAAGCAGAAGCATTTCCCCGGTTCAACACAACGCTGGGCTCAACTGGGCGTAGCGAGACTGCTGTGTGTTCACCAGGTTATGGTTATGGTTAGGGTACATGTGCGGTGGGGGTTAGGGTTAGGGTACATGTGCGGTGGGGGTTATGGTTAGGGTACATGTGCGGTGGGGGTTATGGTTAGGGTTAGGGTACATGTGCGGTGGGGGTTATGGTTAGGGTTAGGGTACATGTGCGGTGGGGGTTATGGTTACGGTACATGTGTGGTGGGGGTTATGGTTAGGGTACATGTGCGGTGGGGGTTAGGGTTAGGGTACATGTGCGGTGGGGGTTATGGTTAGGGTACATGTGCGGTGGGGGTTATGGTTAGGGTTAGGGTACATGTGCGGTGGGGTTATGGTTAGGGTTAGGGTACATGTGCGGTGGGGGTTATGGTTAGGGTTAGGGTACATGTGTGGTGGGGGTTATGGTTATGGTTATGGTTAGGGTACATGTGTGGTGGGGGTTATGGTTAGGGTTAGGGTACATGTGCGGTGGGGGTTAGGGTTAGGGTACATGTGCGGTGGGGGTTATGGTTAGGGTTAGGGTACATGTGCGGTGGGGGTTATGGTTAGGGTACATGTGTGGTGGGGGTTATGGTTAGGGTTAGGGTACATGTGTGGTGGGGGTTATGGTTAGGGTACATGTGCGGTGAGGGTTAGGGTTAGGGTACATGTGCGGTGGGGGGTTAGGGTTAGGGTACATGTGCGGTGGGGGTTAGGGTTAGGGTACATGTGCGGTGGGGGTTATGGTTAGGGTTAGGGTACATGTGCGGTGGGGGTTATGGTTAGGGTTAGGGTACATGTGCGGTGGGGGTTAGGGTTAGGGTACATGTGCGGTGGGGGTTATGGTTAGGGTTAGGGTACATGTGCGGTGGGGGTTATGGTTAGGGTTAGGGTACATGTGCGGTGGGGGTTAGGGTTAGGGTACATGTGCGGTGGGGGTTAGGGTTAGGGTACATGTGCGGTGGGGGTTATGGTTAGGGTTAGGGTACATGTGTGGTGGGGGTTATGGTTAGGGTTAGGGTACATGTGTGGTGGGGGTTATGGTTAGGGTACATGTGCGGTGGGGGTTATGGTTAGGGTACATGTGCGGTGGGGGTTAGGGTTAGGGTACATGTGTGGTGGGGGTTATGGTTAGGGTTAGGGTACATGTGCGGTGGGGGTTAGGGTTAGGGTACATGTGCGGTGAGGGTTATGGTTAGGGTTAGGGTACATGTGTGGTGGGGGTTATGGTTAGGGTTAGGGTACATGTGCGGTGAGGGTTATGGTTAGGGTTAGGGTACATGTGCGGTGGGGGTTAGGGTTAGGGTACATGTGCGGTGGGGGTTAGGGTTAGGGTACATGTGCGGTGGGGGTTATGGTTAGGGTTAGGGTACATGTGCGGTGGGGGTTAGGGTTAGGGTACATGTGCGGTGGGGGTTAGGGTTAGGGTTAGGGTACATGTGCGGTGGGGGTTATGGTTAGGGTTAGGGTACATGTGCGGTGGGGGTTAGGGTTAGGGTACATGTGCGGTGGGGGGTTAGGGTTAGGGTACATGTGCGGTGGGGGTTAGGGTTAGGGTACATGTGCGGTGGGGGTTATGGTTAGGGTTAGGGTACATGTGCGGTGGGGGTTAGGGTTAGGGTACATGTGCGGTGGGGGTTAGGGTTAGGGTACATGTGCGGTGGGGGTTATGGTTAGGGTTAGGGTACATGTGCGGTGGGGGTTAGGGTTAGGGTACATGTGCGGTGGGGGTTATGGTTAGGGTTTGGGTCGGTACCTTGTAAGCGATGGGCAGGGTCTTGTTGCAGCGCCAGTGGGAGGGCAGGATGGAGCAGAGGAAGTTTGGGCTGTCAGTGCGGATCAGTTCCCCTGGGTACTCCGACAGCACCTGCACAGTACTCTTATCAGTGCACACTTTGCCCACCGGGGCGGCGCTGTTGTCCTGAGCCCCGAGCGGCAGCCCCTCCTTCATCTTCCCCGGACTCAGGGTTGTGGATGGTGGCGTGAAGCGACGCTCAGGTGAGGGGTCTGTAACGCACAGTGATGGAAGGCTTAAAGAAAAACAGCTCATATCCCAACACATGGACACATCGGCTGAAAAAAAGATTCAAAATTTTAAAAAGCTAAATAAATTACTTAAAAGAACAGAGCTAACTTTGGATAGCTTTTTTAAATTAACATTCAGTGAAGTGGATGTCATATGCAGATGTTTCACCAGGAAGAATTTGTCTTGATCCCTACAAATGTAAGTCTAAATAAATAAATGCGAACCGGAAACTGGCGCTGGGCACAACCCACGGCAGTCCCTCTGTGACGGGGGAAGCGATAGCCCGATCACAACAGACGCCACACGCACGCCGATAGTGGGGTTTAAACACCGCACAGACCACATCACAGCGAGCAGCTTTATACAAACGCACACGCGGTGAGTAGAGAATGAGAGCGAGAACGCGCACGTGCGCAAAATGACAGAGTGCGGGTGCTTGCTTTGGCATCTTTAGAGGAGCATCTTTGAATGAGAGACAACGGCAGCAACTGTTTAGCCTATCTGCGTGTATTCACCCTGCCATCAGGAGGCAGGAAACTAGGCTACACGCTGTGCCTTATCGCAGCTGCGGGCAACACCGCAAAAGTGAGGCGGGACATCAACACCGACACAGTTTGGCCAGGGCACCGGGCGCTCGGTGTAGTTATGGAAATCAACCCACATTATTACTAAGTGTATATAAGCTTTTAGACTTTTTAACAATAAAACGATAAAGTGAACATACCGTATTTTGCGTCCCAGAGGAAAACCATTTGTGATCAGAGATAAATTCCACTCGATTAGTAGCGTGTCCCCCGGATTCACCAGGCAAAGCAGCAGTTCTTCTATATAGCTCCCAATATTTCAGATCAAGAGTCGCGAAAATTGATAGGCTCGGTTCGGTTCATCCGCACTCTCTGTAGGGTCCTCGGTTCCCGGCTGCGCAGCTGATGTCAGAATCTGGGGGCTGAGCAGGTCCCTCCCATGAGAGAGTCTTTGGGGTTGTTGTTGACCCTTAAACCGTTGAGTTATCAGTAGAAGATGAAAGTGGGAAAGGGATAAACCGTGTCCTTGTGCTGCCTATCTTCTTCTCACGTGGAGACCGGTCCTTTTGAGTTCCAACCAACACCGCGCCAGCATCGTGACAAACTACAGATCTGCTTTCCGTCCGAGTTTCCGTCAAAGGTGAAATACACGATTGTCTGTAGCTGTACCACACACGGCAAAAGAGACAGCTCCCCCCGATTCGCAACTGTATAGGCTACACACAGATACTTCATTAAAAGTATTGACAACAAAAAAAAACCCGGAAAGGAGTTCTCCAAACACCACCACTTACAGCTGGGAAGCAAACTTTAACAATTATTATCAATATTTTAACACTTATTCATTCGCCTTAAACAGAACTTAGGCTATGTTTTCATATTAAGTGGTAAAACTGCCTGTCAGTGAAACAGATAATTATTGCATAACACATTATTTGAGTTATCTCAGTAAAAGTTAGTCTATTCTAAATCAACAGCTGACGATTAAATTAAGTGTCCAATGCGGATACATTCTTCCTCGCCCAGTCAACTGTGGCAGACAGGTGATAGCCTACAGCATGAGAAAGATGGAAAGTGCCTGTCTCCGGATATTTTGCCCAGATGTTTGTAATATGGCCAGTGTCAGGTAAACGCAGTTATAAACGTCGTCTTCGCAAAAGTCCGGCCGCCACCTTTAAAACTTACACCTTGACGAGGCTGGCCCGCTACTGCCGTGTGAAAGAATCTAGAGTCTGCGTGCAGCGGGCTGGCTTTACTGGCAGTTGGTACTGCAGTAATGCAGCCCGGAAGAGTATATTTGCATATGTTGACGTTTTGACCAATAGTGTGGCGTGTTGATAAAGCTGGAGAAGTTTCTTCCAATCAGCGGCGGGTCCCGGGAGTACAGTAATATGCCTCGCCTGAGCATCAATGGAATTCCACAAGCACGAGACGTGCTTAGGTTAAATTACTCTTTTGATTGTGGTTTACGGTGTCTAATTGTGGGCAGCATAATAGCAAACCAATTTAACACGATATCGGGAGTAAAATACAAACAAACAAAGAAACAAAAACGTCAATATATAAGCACTAAACCAGTGTTCCGGACGTCAAATAAAAAAATCTATCTGCCAACTTAAAAGCGAAGCCAAAAATAAAGTTGTTGCTGGCAGACTGTTCATAGCATAGCCTACAGCAACTGTGGCAACGCCAAAGACCCACCCTTCAAAAAAGTGCCCTTAGCCTATTATTATGACCATATTACGTTACACCAACGGGCCTGTCAGTGCAATTTACTTGATCGCTCAGTCATATAAAGGTTAACACCAACTATAATCGATCTATAAGCCCTCGAAAAAGGAACGTCCTTAACTATGAGAAAGATGTTTACCACCCCCACCACACCTCCACCCCCCCCCCCCCCCCCCCCGAGAGGATGATGTCATTTAAAACGGGGCTGTTGGGGTGTAGGCGTGGAAAGGTTCCAGATGGGAATTCTGGGATTTGCGTTTTGATTTCAACGAGTCTTGGCCTTTCCAACTATTTATTTTAGCTGCGTTCATGGATAAATCACATTTTGATTTATGGGATGACCACACTGCTTCAGATATATGGTGTCCTTAACCTTTACATTTTTGTCCTCACTGCTGAGCCTTGGGAGCCGTATGTCTGTACGTCACAGACCCTATAGAGGGCAGCAGCTAACCTTATAGGAGCCAGTAACAGACTCTGTACACAGACTGTCCAATAGGGCGTGTTATTCATAAGCAGCTGACCTTATAGGAGCCAGTAACAGACTCTGTACAGAGACTGCCCAATAGGGCGTGTTCTTCATAAGCAGCTGACCTTATAGGAGCCAGTAACAGACTCTGTACAGAGACTGTCCAATAGGGCGTGTTCTTCATAAGCAGCTGACCTTATAGGAGCCAGTAAGACTCTGTACAGAGACTGTCCAATAGGGCGTGTTCTTCATAAGCAGCTGACCTTATAGGAGCCAGTAAGACTCTGTACAGAGACTGTCCAATAGGGCGTGTTCTTCATAAGCAGCTGACCTTATAGGAGCCAGTAAGACTCTGTACAGAGACTGTCCAATAGGGCGTGTTCTTCATGTCAGATGCGTTCCTGTGGTTCCAAAGCGGCGCCATTTTAGTGGAAGTGAACGTTAGGTTCTCGCTCAAATTGCTCCTCTCTACATTTGGCGTACCTGTTCATGGCGTTTATTTTTCGAAGTCTAATAGTGATTCAGCGATTTTAAATCTCATTGGAGAACACGGTGTAAGAGTTACTGTTTAAGACTGGTCTAAGACTGGAGCCATTCAGGTCTAATAACATACAAAATGCAACATGCATGTTAACATACAGAATGCAACATGCATGTTGTGCACCCGTGCACCACTTTCCACCTGTGTTCTTATCCTCCATGTTCTTAACGTGTAAGCTTACCGTGTAAGCGACTATCTGCGCCTTGTGAATTCTGCAGCAAAGCCATGTTCATCAAGAAAGCTCAAGCTCAAGTAATCAGAGCCGTGGTATCTATTCAAGTGCAAGTCACCTGGCCTTGTCATTATGATAAATTATATTTGTTCTACAATAATGGCCAGCAAATATGGCCATGCTCCATCTCTCTCACCCCATCCCTCTCTCTCTCAAACACACACACACATCAGTGAGGAACAGGGTATATGTGACATAGCAAGGCACACACACACACACACACACACACACACACACACACACACACACACACACACACACACACAGTTGAACACATGGATAAGCCTGTTGGATGTTGCAATGCAGAAGTGGGAAATTACTGCATTTATTTTGACAGCTACAGAGAAAGAGTAAGATAGAGAGACAGGTGGAGTATGCATATGAGGAAGAGGAAGATAGAAGAGGAAGATAGCCAGTATTGAAAAGAAAAAGGTGAGGGGTGAGGAAAGAGAAGAAGAAGAAGAAAGCAAATGAAGCAAGAAGGGAAAAGGCTTCCCTATAAGGCCCAGGAGAGCGTTAAGGTTAGATACCCAGGGCTGCCCTATAAGGCCCAGGAGAGCGTTAGGGTTAGATACCCAGGGCTGCCCTATAAGGCCCAGGAGAGCATTAGGGTTAGATACCCAGGGCTGCCCTATAAGGCCCAGGAGAGCGTTAGGGTTAGATACCCAGGGCTGCCCTATAGGGCCCAGGAGAGCGTTAAGGTTAGATACCCAGGGCTGCCCTATAAGGCCCAGGAGAGCGTTAGGGTTAGATACCCAGGGCTGCCCTATAAGGCCCAGGAGAGCGTTAGGGTTAGATACCCAGGGCTGCCCTATAAGGCCCAGGAGAGCATTAGGGTTAGATACCCAGATACCGTCTGCAGTCTGTCTACACTCTGTCTGCTCTGTCTACACCGTCTGCACTCTGTCTACACTCTGTCTGCACTGTCTACACTCTGTCTGCACCATCTGCACCATCTACACTCTGTCTGCACTCTGCCTGCACCGTCTACACCGTCTGCACTCTGCCTGCACCGTCTACACCGTCTGCACTCTGCCTGCACCGTCTACACCGTCTGCACTCTGCCTGCACCGTCTACACCGTCTGCACTCTGCCTGCACCGTCTACACCGTCTGCACTCTGCCTGCACCGTCTACACCGTCTGCACTCTGCCTGCACCGTCTACACCGTCTGCACTCTGTTTACACTCTGTCTGCACCGTCTACACCGTCTGCACTCTGTCTGCACTGTCTACACCGTCTGCACTCTGTCTGCACTGTCTACACCGTCTGCACTCTGCCTGCACCGTCTACACCTTCTGCACTCTGCCTGCACCGTCTACACCGTCTGCACTCTGTCTGCACCGTCTACACCGTCGGCACTCTGCCTGCACCGTCTACACCGTCTGCACTCTGTCTGCACCGTCTACACCGTCTGCACTCTGCCTGCACCGTCTACACCGTCTGCACTCTGTTTACACTCTGTCTGCACCGTCTACACCGTCTGCACTCTGTCTGCACTGTCTACACCGTCTGCACTCTGTCTGCACTGTCTACACTCTGTCTGCACCGTCTGCACCGTCTGCACTCTGTCTACACTCTGTCTACACCGTCTACACCGTCTGCACTCTGTCTGCACTCTGTCTGCACCGTCTACACTGTCTGCACTCTGTCTACACTCTGTCTACACCGTCTGCACTCTGTCTACACTCTGTCTGCACCGTCTACACCGTCTGCACTCTGTTTAATTCAATTCAATTCAATTTTATTTGTATAGCGCTTTTTACAAAGACGCTGCACAGGGAAACAGAAGGAAAATTGAGCAAAAAACCAGGCCTTAGCCCCCAACCAGCAAAATGAGGTAAAAAACTCCCCGGTATGGGAGAAAAAACACTGAACTGAACAGTGGCGAGAAAAAGTGGGAAGAAAGGAAGGAACCTGGCTAGAAAGGGGGTGCCCATCCTTCGCTGGCCGGCCCGGTTTAGACTAAAGGTGGACTGAATGGTAATAGTCAATTCAATAATCAGTTCAATCATCAGTTCAAAGGGGGCGGGGTGATGCATCTGGGACTCCGGTACACTCTGTCTACACCGTCTGCAACCTGTCTACACCGTCTACACTGTCTGCACTCTGTCTGCACCGTCTACACCGTCTGCACTCTGTCTACACTATGTCTACACCGTCTACACCATCTGCACCGTCTACACTCTGTCTGCACTGTCTACACTCTGTCTACACCGTCTGCACTCTGTCTACACTCTGTCTGCACCGTCTACACTCTGTCTGCACTGTCTACAATCTGTCTACACCGTCTGCACTCTGTCTACACTCTGTCTGCACCGTCTACACTCTGTCTGCACTGTCTACACTCTGTCTACACCGTCTGCAATTTATCTGCACCGTCTACACCGTCTGCACTCTGTCTACACTCTGTCTGCACTGACTACACTCTGTCTACACCGTCTGCAATTTGTCTGCACCGTCTACACCGTCTGCACTCTGTCTTCAACGTCTACACCGTCTGCACTCTGTCTACACTCTATCTACACTGTCTGCACTGTCTGCACTATGTCTGCATCGTCTACACTCTATCTACACTGTCTGCACTCTGTCTGCACTGTCTACACTCTGTCTGCACCGTCTGCACTCTGTCTACACTCTGTCTGCACCGTCTGCACTCTGTCTAGATTCTGTCTACACCGTCTGCACCATGTCTACACCGTCTACACTCTGTCTGCACCGTCTGCACTCAGTCTACACCGTCTGCACTCTGTCTACACTCTGTCTGCACTGTCTACACTCTGTCTAAACCTTCTGCAATTTGTCTGCACCGTCTACACCATCTGCACTCTGTCTTCAACGTCTACACCGTCTGCACTCTGTCTACACTCTGTCTACACCGTCTGCACCATCTGCACCATCTACACCGTCTGCACTCTGTCTACACCGTCTACACTCTGTCTGCACTGTCTACACTCTGTCTACACCGTCTGCACTCAGTCTACACCGTCTGCACTCTGTCTACACTCTGTCTGCACTGTCTGCACCATCTGCACTCTGTCTTTAACGTCTACACCGTCTGCACTCTGTCTACACTCTGTCTACACCGTCTGCACCATCTGCACCGTCTACACCGTCTGCACTCTGTCTACACTCTGTCTACACCGTCTGCACCCTGTCTACACCGTCTACACTCTGTCTGCACTGTCTACACTCTGTCTACACCATCTGCAATTTGTCTGCACCGTCTACACCGTCTGTACTCTGTCTACACCGTCTGCACTTTGTCTGCACCGTCTACACTCTGTCTACACTCTTTCTACACCATCTGCACTGTCTGCCGACGTTCATTGCTAGGGATAGCTGCTACATTATGCGAAGGATGTGCTTTGTCTTGTCTGTTCTGTAGTGATCTTGATGATGTCTCTGTACGCACTTACTGTACGTCGCTTTGGCTAAAAGCGTCTGCTAAATGAATGTAATGTAATGTAATGTCTGCACCTTCTACACTCTTTCTACACCGTCTGCTCCATCTACACCATCTGCAGAGAGAGCGCTTTCTGTCACACCACACTGAGAGTATATGGGGGGAGGGGGGGGGTGGCAGGAAATGGCGGCTTTGCCGTGCGGTTATTCCTGTGCTGCTCTAACTGGAATTGTTGTGACATCGAAGATAACGAACACACTTGGAGCGAGTAAAATTAAAGAGAAAGACGGGGCGCCTCATTGACAGGAAGTTTCCTCTCTAACCTGCGTCATTACAGAAGAAACACCCCAGAAAACAGCTCTTTTTTGTGTGTGTGTGTGTGTGTGTATATGTGCTGGGTATGTATGCATGTGTGCGTGTGTGTGCGTGTGTGTATACTGTGTGTGTGTGTATATGTGCTGTGTGTGTGTGTGTGTGTGTGTGTGTGTGTGTCTGTTTGTTGCGTGTGTGTGTGTGCTGTATATGTGTTTGTGCATGTATGTGAGTGCATGTGTGTGTATGTGTGTGTGTGTCTGTGTTTGGGTGTGTGTGTGGGTGCGTGTGTGTGTCTGTGTATATGTGTGTGTGACTGTGTGTGTGTGTGTGTGTGTGTGTGTGTGAGTGCGTGTGTGTGTGTGTGTGTGTGTGTGTGTGAGTGCGTATGTGTGTGTGCTGTGTATATGTGTGTGACTGTGTGTGTGGGTGCGTATGTGTGTGTGCTCTGTACATGTATGTTTGTGAGGACCTGAGTGCAGGCAGGCTCTGGTCAGACTGTGGGCACCATGTTGAGTATCAGTAGCAGTGGGGCAGACTGTGGTGACTGTGGCTCACTCTCTGTAACCCACATGCAAAACAGGAGGTTTTTACACGCATCACTGTTACACAGGGAAAGTCTGCACTGTTAAATATGTAGGCAGGCAAAACCCTAAGCAGCTGCCCCCATCCGCCTCCCCCCATCCGCCTCCCCCCATCCGCCTCCCCCCCTGCTGCCCCCATCCGCCTCCCCCCTGCTGCCCCATCCGCCTCCCCCCTGCTTACCCCACACTACTCCACTCCCTGCTTACCCCACACTACTCCACTCCCTGCTTACCCCACACTACTCCCCCCTGCTTACCCCACACTACTCCACTCCCTGCTTACCCCACACTACTCCCCCCTGCTTACCCCACACTACTCCACTCCCTGCTTATTAATCATCTGATATACCGTTACAGGTAATGGAAATATACCCTTACAGGTAATGGAAATATACCCTTACAGGTAATGGAAATATACCCTTACAGGTAATGGAAATATACCCTTACAGGTAATGGAAATATACCCTTACAGGTAATGGAAATATGCCCTTACAGGTAATGGAAATATACCCTTACAGGTAATGGAAATATACCCTTACAGGTAATGGAAATATGCCCTTACAGGTAATGGAAATATACCCTTACAGGTAATGGAAATATGCCCTTACAGGTAATGGAAATATACCCTTACAGGTAATGGAAATATGCCCTTACAGGTAATGGAAATATACCCTTACAGGTAATGGAAATATACCCTTACAGGTAATGGAAATATACCCCACCCCTAACACCCCTGCGCCCCTGATATACTTTAATGACACTGAGATACAAACGTTTCATATTTTTCACTGTGTTTGTGAAACATTAGCTTGGTATGGAGGTGAAGGGCGGGGCTTTTGCGGTGGGCGGGGATAACGGCAGGGCTGGGATAACGGCAGGGCGGGGTTAACGGCTGCCGTTATTTTGTTGAAGTGAAAGCTGGGAAATATAACTGTGTGTCTGACAACAGGAAGAGAGAGGGAGGGGGGTGTGGCCACTATCAGCCCAGCTAACACAGACTGTGCTTGTGAAAGCGTGACCCCTGGCTTTCCCACAATGCACAGGGGCCTGACATCCTTTGTGGTAAACCACACTCATGAATGCCTGAGGAGACCTTTTGAAAGTTTTTTCCGTCACAAATCTCAAAACAGCAGCCTTCCGTTTGAAAGTAGACCTTTCTGTGCAGATAAAGCCTGTGTGTGTGTGTGCGTGTGCGTGTGTGTGTGTGTGTGTGTGTGTGCGTGTGCGTGTGTGTGTGTGTGTGCGTGTGCGTGTGCGTGTGCGTGTGTGTGTGCGTGTGTGTGTGTGTGCGTGCATGAGTGTGTGTGTGTGTGTGTGCGTGTGCGTGTGCGTGTGTGTGTGCGTGTGTGTGTGTGTGCGTGCATGAGTGTGTGTGTGTGTGTGTGTGTGTGTGTGTGTGTGTGTGCGTGTGTGTGTGTGTGCGTGCCTGCATGAGCGTGTGTGTGTGTGTGTGTGTGTGTGTGTGTGTGCGTGAGCGTGTGTGTGTGTGCCATACTTTTAAACCAATTTGATCATTAATTTCAACTTATTAACATTTACTTCGCTTGATTAACCAACACATAATTCACTGAGTAATGAACAGCAATAAGTACAATGGTGATTAATTTCATTGCAAACCGGCGCAACACTTTCTTATATCCTGTTTTAACTTGTGTTTTAGGTTTAGTCATGTGATCTGTGCAGAGGAGGCAGTCTCCTGCTCTTATTTATCTATCTGCCTTTTAGTTACTGAACGCTTGTTAGCTTTTTACCTTCTTAACTGTATGAGCCCCCAGTCTTTCAGCTTCCCTGTCACACACACACACACACACGCAAACGCACGCACACACACACACACGCAAACGCACGCACACACACACACACACAAACGCACGCACACACGCAAACGCACGCAAACGCACGCACACACACACACGCGCAAACGCACGCACACACACACACACACAAACGCACGCACACACACACGCAAACGCACGCACACACACACACACACAAACGCACGCACACACGCAAACGCACGCAAACGCACGCACACACACACACGCGCAAACGCACGCACACACACACACACGCAAACGCACGCACACACACACACGCAAACGCACACACACACGCACACACACACATGCAAACGCACGCAAATGCACGCACACGCACACACGCAAACGCACGCGCGCACGCACACACACGCAAACGCACGCACACACACACACACACACACGCAAACGCACGCACACACACACACACACACGCACACACACACACGCAAACGCACGCAAACGCACGCACACACACACGCAAACGCACGCACACGCTTTCACACGCAAACGCACGCACACACACACACACACACACACACACACGCACACACGCACACACACACACACACACACACACACACGCACACACACACACACACGCAAACGCACGCACACACACACGCACACACACACACACACACACACACACACACACGCACGCACACACACACACACACACACGCACACACACACACACACACACACACACGCACACACACACACACACACACGCAAACGCACGCACACACACAAGCAGACTCTTTCTCTCATACACATGGGTATGTGCTGTGTTACATGTGCAGGACTGGGTTATTTGCAGGGTGCAAAGCGTGTGTAGGAATCACAGGAGCTGGGAGGTGGTGAGCCATGTGTGACCATAATAACTATGACTATAACAATAACAGGCGACCACATAACTGGCTGTTATCAAAAGCATGTTAACACTCGATAAGCTTCCTGTGTAAACTGACAGTGTTTACAGTCAAAGATATAAAAATATAAGATAGGAAACAAAACTGAAAACGAGGCTCTTACAAATCCAGCAGGCCTACCACCGTCTGTATGTAGAGTGATAAGTGTTTTCATAGTGGCATGTAAGGTGATACACGTATAAGACATGTCTGCAAGTTGACACGGGTTGATAGTGACACAACTGTAGGGTGATATGTGTTGTTAGTGACACGGCTGTAGGGTGACATGCATGTTGTGAGTTACACGGCTGTAGGGTGATATGTGTTGTTAGTGACACGGCTGTATGGTGACATGCATGTTGTGAGTTACACGGCTGTAGGGTGATATGTGTTGTTAGTGACACGGCTGTATGGTGACATGCATGTTAGTTACACGGCTGTAGGGTGTCATGCGTGTTTTTCGTCACACGGCTGTCGGGTTGTATGTGCTGGAACATATCTGAAGACTCCATAGGGGTCTGGCACAGATCAAATATGACCATCTGTACCAAGCACACCTCCCCCACACACAGACACACACAGACACACACACACACACACACACACACACACACAGACACACACAGACACACACACACAGATCTATACTCTGATGATCTGGAGACATGAAGACCCCTCCCTCCCAAATCAGAGAACCGTCCTCACTTATCACACAGAAATGCATGAATACCCCCCCGCCCCATATCTCCCATGTACCCCCCCCGCCCCCCACCCTCAAATAAAAATTCCAAAGTTTAAGGCACAGCAGTGAGACAGAAAGTACAGATCGGCACCTCACTGGAAAGAGAGAGAGAGAGAGAGAGAGAGAGAGAGAGAGAGATTAGACACACTGACCACTCACCTCTTAGAGCCCTACAGTGCTCCCGCAAAACTCTGTCAGACTTCTCTGCCAATCTGGGTGATGAAATGAACAGCCACACACTTCCCCACACCCTCTCCTTCTGATGCACTCGTCACTGCTGGTTTGTGGTTGAGTAGCAGCCCACACACAACCTCTCATAAGCCAAAATACAAATTTAACAATTCCCCTTGTGCAAAAAAAAAAGTCTCAACCTCATTGGGCAATTGGGACCATGTGACGGGTTTGGGTTCATCTCTGGTCTCTTGTCTGAAGGAGGAAATAGCTGTGACTTTATTTATTTATTTATTTGCAGTAAATATGTATAAACAAATTATCAATATCTGTAGGAGTGATATAGTAGTGTTATATTATCTGTAGGAGTGATATAGTAGTGTTATATTATCTGTAGGGGTGATATAGTAGTGTTATATTATCTGTAGGAGTGATATAGTAGTGTTATATTATCTGTAGGGGTGATATAGTAGTGTTATATTATCTGTAGGGGTGATATATTAGTGTTATATTATCTGTAGGAGTGATATAGTAGTGTTATATTATCTGTAGGAGTGATATATTAGTGTTATATTATCTGTAGGGGTGATATAGTAGTGTTATATTATCTGTAGGAGTGATATAGTAGTGTTATAGTATCTGTAGGAGTGATATAGTAGTGTTATATTATCTGTAGGGGTGATATAGTAGTGCTATATTATCTGTAGGGGTGATATAGTAGTGTTATAGTATCTGTAGGGGTGATATAGTAGTGTTATATTATCTGTAGGGGTGATATAGTAGTGTTATAGTATCTGTAGGGGTGATATAGTAGTGTTATATTATCTGTAGGAGTGATATAGTAGTGTTATAGTATCTGTAGGGGTGATATAGTAGAGTTATATTATCTGTAGGAGTGATATAGTATAGTTATATTATCTGTAGGGGTGATATAGTAGTGTTATATTATCTGTAGGGGTGATATAGTAGTGTTATAGTATCTGTAGGGGTGATATAGTAGTGTTATATTATCTGTAGGGGTGATATAGTAGAGTTATATTATCTGTAGGGGTGATATAGTAGTGCTATAGTATCTGTAGGGGTGATATAGTAGTGTTATATTATCTGTAGGAGTGATATAGTAGTGTTATATTATCTGTAGGAGTGATATAGTAGTGTTATATTATCTGTAGGGGTGATATAGTAGTGTTATATTATCTGTAGGAGTGATATAGTAGTGTTATATTATCTGTAGGGGTGATATAGTAGTGTTATATTATCTGTAGGAGTGATATAGTAGTGTTATATTATCTGTAGGGGTGATATAGTAGTGTTATATTATCTGTAGGGGTGATATAGTAGTGTTATAGTATCTGTAGGGGTGATATAGTAGTGTTATATTATCTGTAGGGGTGATATAGTAGTGTTATAGTATCTGTAGGGGTGATATAGTAGTGTTATATTATCTGTAGGAGTGATATAGTAGTGTTATAGTATCTGTAGGGGTGATATAGTAGAGTTATATTATCTGTAGGAGTGATATAGTATAGTTATATTATCTGTAGGGGTGATATAGTAGTGTTATATTATCTGTAGGAGTGATATAGTAGAGTTATATTATCTGTAGGAGTGATATAGTAGTGTTATATTATCTGTAGGGGTGATATAGTAGAGTTATATTATCTGTAGGGGTGATATAGTAGTGTTATATTATCTGTAGGGGTGATATAGTAGTGTTATATTATCTGTAGGGGTGATATAGTAGAGTTATATTATCTGTAGGAGTGATATAGTAGTGTTATAGTATCTGTAGGGGTGATATAGTAGTGTTATATTATCTGTAGGGGTGATATAGTAGAGTTATATTATCTGTAGGGGTGATATAGTAGTGTTATATTATCTGTAGGGGTGATATAGTAGAGTTATATTATCTGTAGGGGTGATATAGTAGTGTTATATTATCTGTAGGAGTGATATAGTAGTGTTATAGTATACGTAGGGGTGATATAGTAGTGTTATATTATCTGTAGGGGTGATATAGTAGTGTTATATTATCTGTAGGGGTGATATAGTAGTGTTATAGTATCTGTAGGGGTGATATAGTAGTGTTATATTATCTGTAGGAGTGATATAGTAGTGTTATAGTATGTGTAGGGGTGATATAGTAGTGTTATAGTATCTGTAGGAGTGATATAGTTGTGTTATAGTATCTGTAGGAGTGATATAGTAGTGTTATATTATCTGTAGGAGTGATATAGTAGTGTTATAGTATCTGTAGGAGTGATATAGTAGTGTTATATTATCTGTAGGAGTGATATAGTAGTGTTATATTATCTGTAGGGGTGATATAGTAGAGTTATATTATCTGTAGGGGTGATATAGTAGTGTTATAGTATGTGTAGGGGTGATATAGTAGTGTTATAGTATCTGTAGGAGTGATATAGTTGTGTTATAGTATCTGTAGGAGTGATATAGTAGTGTTATATTATCTGTAGGAGTGATATAGTAGTGTTATAGTATCTGTAGGAGTGATATAGTAGTGTTATATTATCTGTAGGAGTGATATAGTAGTGTTATATTATCTGTAGGAGTGATATAGTAGTGTTATATTATCTGTAGGGGTGATATAGTAGAGTTATATTATCTGTAGGGGTGATATAGTAGTGTTATAGTATGTGTAGGGGTGATATAGTAGTGTTATATTATCTGTAGGAGTAATATAGTAGTGTTATATTATCTGTAGGAGTGATATAGTAGTGTTATAGTATGTGTAGGGGTGATATAGTAGTGTTATATTATCTGTAGGAGTGATATAGTAGTGTTATAGTATCTGTAGGAGTGATATAGTAGTGTTATATTATCTGTAGGAGTGATATAGTAGTGTTATATTATTTGTAGGAGTGATATAGTAGTGTTATATTATCTGTAGGAGTGATATAGTAGTGTTATATTATCTGTAGGAGTGATATAGTAGTGTTATATTATCTGTAGGAGTGATATAGTAGTGTTATATTATCTGTAGGAGTGATATAGTAGAGTTATATTATCTGTAGGGGTGATATAGTAGTGTTATATTATCTGTAGGAGTGATATAGTAGTGTTATATTATCTGTAGGGGTGATATAGTAGAGTTATATTATCTGTAGGGGTGATATAGTAGTGTTATAGTATCTGTAGGGGTGATATAGTAGTGTTATATTATCTGTATGAGTGATATAGTAGTGTTATATTATCTGTAGGAGTGATATAGTAGTGTTATATTATCTGTAGGGGTGATATAGTAGTGTTATAGTATCTGTAGGGGTGATATAGTAGTGTTATATTATCTGTAGGAGTGATATAGTAGTGTTATAGTATGTGTAGGGGTGATATAGTAGAGTTATAGTATCTGTAGGAGTGATATAGTTGTGTTATAGTATCTGTAGGAGTGATATAGTAGTGTTATATTATCTGTAGGAGTGATATAGTAGTGTTATAGTATCTGTAGGAGTGATATAGTAGTGTTATATTATCTGTAGGAGTGATATAGTAGTGTTATATTATCTGTAGGAGTGATATAGTAGTGTTATATTATCTGTAGGGGTGATATAGTAGAGTTATATTATCTGTAGGGGTGATATAGTAGTGTTATAGTATGTGTAGGGGTGATATAGTAGTGTTATATTATCTGTAGGAGTAATATAGTAGTGTTATATTATCTGTAGGAGTGATATAGTAGTGTTATAGTATGTGTAGGGGTGATATAGTAGTGTTATATTATCTGTAGGAGTGATATAGTAGTGTTATAGTATCTGTAGGAGTGATATAGTAGTGTTATATTATCTGTAGGAGTGATATAGTAGTGTTATATTATTTGTAGGAGTGATATAGTAGTGTTATATTATCTGTAGGGGTGATATAGTAGTGTTATATTATCTGTAGGAGTGATATAGTAGTGTTATATTATCTGTAGGGGTGATATAGTAGTGTTATATTATCTGTAGGGGTGATATATTAGTGTTATATTATCTGTAGGAGTGATATAGTAGTGTTATATTATCTGTAGGAGTGATATATTAGTGTTATATTATCTGTAGGGGTGATATAGTAGTGTTATATTATCTGTAGGAGTGATATAGTAGTGTTATAGTATCTGTAGGAGTGATATAGTAGTGTTATATTATCTGTAGGGGTGATATAGTAGTGTTATATTATCTGTAGGGGTGATATAGTAGTGTTATAGTATCTGTAGGGGTGATATAGTAGTGTTATATTATCTGTAGGGGTGATATAGTAGTGTTATAGTATCTGTAGGGGTGATATAGTAGTGTTATATTATCTGTAGGAGTGATATAGTAGTGTTATAGTATCTGTAGGGGTGATATAGTAGAGTTATATTATCTGTAGGAGTGATATAGTATAGTTATATTATCTGTAGGGGTGATATAGTAGTGTTATATTATCTGTAGGGGTGATATAGTAGTGTTATAGTATCTGTAGGGGTGATATAGTAGTGTTATATTATCTGTAGGGGTGATATAGTAGAGTTATATTATCTGTAGGGGTGATATAGTAGTGTTATATTATCTGTAGGGGTGATATAGTAGTGCTATAGTATCTGTAGGGGTGATATAGTAGTGTTATATTATCTGTAGGAGTGATATAGTAGTGTTATATTATCTGTAGGAGTGATATAGTAGTGTTATATTATCTGTAGGGGTGATATAGTAGTGTTATATTATCTGTAGGAGTGATATAGTAGTGTTATATTATCTGTAGGGGTGATATAGTAGTGTTATATTATCTGTAGGAGTGATATAGTAGTGTTATATTATCTGTAGGGGTGATATAGTAGTGTTATATTATCTGTAGGGGTGATATAGTAGTGTTATAGTATCTGTAGGGGTGATATAGTAGAGTTATATTATCTGTAGGAGTGATATAGTAGTGTTATAGTATCTGTAGGGGTGATATAGTAGTGTTATATTATCTGTAGGAGTGATATAGTAGTGTTATAGTATCTGTAGGGGTGATATAGTAGAGTTATATTATCTGTAGGAGTGATATAGTATAGTTATATTATCTGTAGGGGTGATATAGTAGTGTTATATTATCTGTAGGAGTGATATAGTAGTGTTATATTATCTGTAGGGGTGATATAGTAGTGTTATATTATCTGTAGGGGTGATATAGTAGTGTTATAGTATCTGTAGGGGTGATATAGTAGTGTTATATTATCTGTAGGAGTGATATAGTAGTGTTATAGTATCTGTAGGGGTGATATAGTAGAGTTATATTATCTGTAGGAGTGATATAGTATAGTTATATTATCTGTAGGGGTGATATAGTAGTGTTATATTATCTGTAGGAGTGATATAGTAGAGTTATATTATCTGTAGGAGTGATATAGTAGTGTTATATTATCTGTAGGGGTGATATAGTAGAGTTATATTATCTGTAGGGGTGATATAGTAGTGTTATATTATCTGTAGGGGTGATATAGTAGTGTTATATTATCTGTAGGGGTGATATAGTAGAGTTATATTATCTGTAGGAGTGATATAGTAGTGTTATAGTATCTGTAGGGGTGATATAGTAGTGTTATATTATCTGTAGGGGTGATATAGTAGAGTTATATTATCTGTAGGGGTGATATAGTAGTGTTATATTATCTGTAGGGGTGATATAGTAGAGTTATATTATCTGTAGGGGTGATATAGTAGTGTTATATTATCTGTAGGAGTGATATAGTAGCTGTTATAGTATATGTAGGGGTGATATAGTAGTGTTATAGTATGTGTAGGGGTGATATAGTAGTGTTATAGTATCTGTAGGAGTGATATAGTTGTGTTATAGTATCTGTAGGAGTGATATAGTAGTGTTATATTATCTGTAGGAGTGATATAGTAGTGTTATAGTATCTGTAGGAGTGATATAGTAGTGTTATATTATCTGTAGGAGTGATATAGTAGTGTTATATTATCTGTAGGAGTGATATAGTAGTGTTATATTATCTGTAGGGGTGATATAGTAGAGTTATATTATCTGTAGGGGTGATATAGTAGTGTTATAGTATGTGTAGGGGTGATATAGTAGTGTTATATTATCTGTAGGAGTAATATAGTAGTGTTATATTATCTGTAGGAGTGATATAGTAGTGTTATAGTATCTGTAGGAGTGATATAGTAGTGTTATATTATCTGTAGGAGTGATATAGTAGTGTTATAGTATCTGTAGGAGTGATATAGTAGTGTTATATTATCTGTAGGAGTGATATAGTAGTGTTATATTATTTGTAGGAGTGATATAGTAGTGTTATATTATCTGTAGGAGTGATATAGTAGTGTTATGTTATCTGTAGGAGTGATATAGTAGTGTTATATTATCTGTAGGAGTGATATAGTAGTGTTATATTATCTGTAGGAGTGATATAGTAGAGTTATATTATCTGTAGGGGTGATATAGTAGTGTTATATTATCTGTAGGAGTGATATAGTAGTGTTATATTATCTGTAGGGGTGATATAGTAGAGTTATATTATCTGTAGGGGTGATATAGTAGTGTTATAGTATCTGTAGGGGTGATATAGTAGTGTTATATTATCTGTATGAGTGATATAGTAGTGTTATATTATCTGTAGGAGTGATATAGTAGTGTTATATTATCTGTAGGGGTGATATAGTAGTGTTATAGTATCTGTAGGGGTGATATAGTAGTGTTATATTATCTGTAGGAGTGATATAGTAGTGTTATAGTATGTGTAGGGGTGATATAGTAGTGTTATAGTATCTGTAGGAGTGATATAGTTGTGTTATAGTATCTGTAGGAGTGATATAGTAGTGTTATATTATCTGTAGGAGTGATATAGTAGTGTTATAGTATCTGTAGGAGTGATATAGTAGTATTATATTATCTGTAGGAGTGATATAGTAGTGTTATATTATCTGTAGGAGTGATATAGTAGTGTTATATTATCTGTAGGGGTGATATAGTAGAGTTATATTATCTGTAGGGGTGATATAGTAGTGTTATAGTATGTGTAGGGGTGATATAGTAGTGTTATATTATCTGTAGGAGTAATATAGTAGTGTTATATTATCTGTAGGAGTGATATAGTAGTGTTATAGTATGTGTAGGGGTGATATAGTAGTGTTATATTATCTGTAGGAGTGATATAGTAGTGTTATAGTATCTGTAGGAGTGATATAGTAGTGTTATATTATCTGTAGGAGTGATATAGTAGTGTTATATTATTTGTAGGAGTGATGTAGTAGTGTTATATTATCTGTAGGAGTGATATAGTAGTGTTATATTATCTGTAGGAGTGATATAGTAGTGTTATATTATCTGTAGGAGTGATACAGTAGTGTTATAGTATCTGTAGGAGTGATACAGTAGTGTTATATTATCTGTAGGAGTGATATAGTAGTGTTATATTATCTGTAGGAGTGATATAGTAGTGTTATATTATCTGTAGGAGTGATATAGTAGTGTTATATTATCTGTAGGAGTGATATAGTAGAGTTATATTATCTGTAGGGGTGATATAGTAGTGTTATATTATCTGTAGGAGTGATATAGTAGTGTTATATTATCTGTAGGGGTGATATAGTAGAGTTATATTATCTGTAGGGGTGATATAGTAGTGTTATAGTATCTGTAGGGGTGATATAGTAGTGTTATATTATCTGTATGAGTGATATAGTAGTGTTATATTATCTGTAGGAGTGATATAGTAGTGTTATATTATCTGTAGGGGTGATATAGTAGTGTTATAGTATCTGTAGGAGTGATATAGTAGTGTTATATTATCTGTAGGGGTGATATAGTAGTGTTATAGTCTCTGTAGGAGTGATATAGTAGTGTTATATTATCTGTAGGAGTGATATAGTAGTGTTATATTATCTGTAGGCGTGATATAGTAGTGTTATAGTATCTGTAGGGGTGATATAGTAGTGTTATATTATCTGTAGGAGTGATATAGTAGTGTTATATTATCTGTAGGAGTGATATAGTAGTGTTATATTATCTGTAGGGGTGATATAGTAGAGTTATATTATCTGTAGGGGTGATATAGTAGTGTTATATTATCTGTAGGAGTGATATAGTAGTGTTATATTATCTGTAGGAGTGATATAGTAGTGTTATATTATCTGTAGGGGTGATATAGTAGAGTTATATTATCTGTAGGGGTGATATAGTAGTGTTATAGTATCTGTAGGGGTGATAGTGTTATAGTCTGTAGGGGTGATATAGTAGGTTATTATCTGTATGAGTGATATAGTAGTGTTATATTATCTGTAGGAGTGATATAGTAGTGTTATATTATCTGTAGGGGTGATATAGTAGTGTTATAGTATCTGTAGGAGTGATATAGTAGTGTTATATTATCTGTAGGGGTGATATAGTAGTGTTATAGTCTCTGTAGGAGTGATATAGTAGTGTTATAGTATCTGTATGAGTGATATAGTTGT
>CM056395.1:31571346-31600442 GCA_029718625.1 Synaphobranchus kaupii | reverse complement strand
AACATGTTACGGTTTCCAAAGATCCTGTACCACCTATCCTGTGCCGAGTCATCCAGATTGCAGCCTTTGCTTTCCCCAGCAAGAAGTTTAATAGCACCACTTCTCGTTTTCTTGGAATGCTATACTTTGGCCCATAGATAAATACCGCGTGAGAATACCCACCGCCCAACACCATACACCATTCCCTAACTAAGTGCAAGACCCCCTCCAAACGTGCACACTGAATAAAAGCGTGAAACACTGTTTCTGATGCCCCACAAAAAGCACATCCCTCCCCAACTGTCGGATCCAGGTGTGCCTTGTGTCTGTTTGTGGCTAAAGCCCCGTGCACAATCCTCCACTGCAGATCTCCTGATTTTTTGTCAATAGGGACCTTGTACAAGACCCGCCAGCTACCTTTCGGGGAAGAGTCTGGCCCTAAAAGGTCTGTCCACTTTGAGATTTTGATCTCCTCAAGGGCACGAAGGTTCAGAACCTTTACACAAATGATGTACAGGGCTTTTTTCCCGATGTCACTGAATACACCCATCTGTGGCGTTCTGAAGGAGAGAATCAACTCCTCCCTCTCCTGCCAATCCCCGAGTTCGGCTGCCACTGTCACTTCAGGGAAGGGTCCCCCTCCCAGCTCCGGACACCTTGACTCATACCTGTCCATGTGGGCAGCAGCAGAGGCAGGTAGGGCTGTAGTCAGCTCATCCAGAAGTTTCTGGCAAACGCGCACTGACCGATACTTGACCGTTTCTGCAACCTGCTCCGCTGTTAGCCACCTTCCTTCAGCTCTGAGATGACAGGACCCTGGTGATTCCTGCCCTCAGCAGGCCTGCTCGTACAGACCCGGACTGCAAAGTCTCTACTGGCAAAAATGGATTAAAAAACAGCGGCTCATCCATAATCCATGGACCCATCTTAACGTCCTGACGGTTGATGGAAAAAACCTTCCATACCTGCAGCAGGGACCTATAAAAGGAAGGTAAGCCCCCCCAGTCCATGTCCCCCATTTTTATCAGGAACAGGTGCCTGTCCAGACCCAGCCCTCCTACCCTCCTCAGGAGGGCGCAGGCAAATCCATCCATCTCTGCCGAACCCCGTACAGCAAACGCTGCACCACTAGCAAGCGGAAAGCAGCCACTCTGCACCGGACATCAATGAGCCCTTGCCCCCCTTCCTGTACCGGCAGCGCGAGAACCGGTGCTCTCAGCCAATGCTGCCCAGACCAGAAAAAGTTTGTTAGGATCTTCTGAATTTTTCCCACTAATCCACTTGGAGGATCCAGTACTGCAAACTTATGCCACAGTGCAGAAGCAGTTAGGTTGTTTATAACCAGAGCTCTTCCCCTATACGATAACTGGGGGTAGCAACCATTTCCATCTAGACAACCTGGCACACACCTTCTCCTCTAGCCCCTCCCAGTTTTTCTTCATAACGTCTGCTGTACCCAATGACACTCCTAAGCACTTAATCCCCTCCCTACCCCACTGTACATTACTTGAAAGAACTGGCAACCTTGTAAAATCCCCCTCCACCCCCGTACCCCACCATAATGCCTCACACTTCTCCCAATTCACCCGTGCTGAAGAAGCCCTTTCATAAAGCTTTAAGGTACGTTTCACTGCAATCACATCATCTTGCCTCTGAATAAAAACAGTTACATCATCCGCATATGCAGATATTTTAAGTGGATCCTCCCCCAATTGCCCTTGTATATAAACCCCCCGTGAGTTTCCTCCTTAACATACATAACAGAGAGAGAGAGAGAGAGAGAGAGAGAGAGAGAGAGAGAGAGAGAGAGAGGGAGAGAGAGAGAGAGAGAGAGAGAGGGGGGGGGGTGGGGAAGAGATTCACACTACAGTCCAGGGATTTTGATAATATTGAAATGTTGAATATTGTGGCACAGCGCTGGGAAAGGTCACTGTACATGGTGAAGAGACAGGAAAACAGCAGAAAAAGGGTTAAATAATATTATTATATTAATATAGTAATATTATTTATTGTTGCCTGTCGGCACCAAACAGAAAAACTCACTAAAATGGGAAACCAAGGGCAAAAACACGTAGCAACACGCCAACCCAAAAACACGCTCTACTGGAACCAGGCCATTTAGTAAGGAACTGTAAACGCAGAGGAGCTGGCTCTCCTGCCTGGGTGTAGTGGCGGTGTCATATATAGTACTGTATATAGTACAGTAAGCAAGGGAAAATGCTTTTACTACAACGTTTTTTTATTGTTTCTATACGTGAACATGATTTTCTTAGCGTGTATAAACAGTGCATTTTATGCATTTTACAGTCTGTGGCGAATCTGTTTAGAGCGCCTGCATGTTTTAAAATAAAAATATCGATATTCGGCGCCACAGTGTATCGATAACGTAGTGCAAGAGGAAGCATGATGCTATATTCCAGTATCGATATTTTGTCCCACCCCTAGTAGAGCGGAGGGGTCAGGATTGGGATCTTTCTGTAGAGAGGAGGGGTCAGGATTGGGATCTTTCTGTAGAGAGGAGGGGTCAGGATTGGGATCTTTCTGTAGAGAGGAGGGGTCAGGATTGGGATCTTTCTGTAGAGAGGAGGGGGTCAGGATTGGGATCTTTCTGTAGAGAGGAGGGGTCAGGATTGGGATCTTTCTGTAGAGAGGGGGGGTCAGGATTGGGATATTTCTGCACCCTTGTGTTAGTCTCTAAGCTGAGTGCATTAGCATTAGCATTAGCTATAACCCACTCACCCTTGTAGGAAGAAAGAGAAGCTGACACAGATTGGCATGTGATAGATACTCAGGGGAACAGGATCCCGCTCCTCTGGGCCGAACTGTAAACACACAAGCAAATAAACATGAGTGTGTACCTGAGTGTGTACCTGTAGCTGTCACACACCTGAGTGTGTACCTGTACCTGTCACACACCTGAGTGTGTACCTGAGTGTGTACCTGTCACACACCTGAGTGTGTACCTGTACCTGTCACACACCTGAGTGTGTACCTGTACCTGTCACACACCTGAGTGTGTACCTGAGTGTGTACCTGTCACACACCTGAGTGTGTACCTGTACCTGTCACACACCTGAGTGTGTACCTGTACCTGTCACACACCTGAGTGTGTACCTGAGTGTGTACCTGTCACACACCTGAGTGTGTACCTGTACCTGTCACACACCTGAGTGCGTACCTGAGTGTGTACCTGTACCTGTCACACACCTGAGTGTGTACCTGAGTGCGTACCTGTCACACACCTGAGTGTGTACCTGAGTGCGTACCTGTCACACACCTGAGTGTGTACCTGAGTGCGTACCTGTCACACACCTGAGTGTGTACCTAGCCAAACCTGGTCTAATTAGACACTCACCACAGTGACCTGGTCTCCTTGAATGCCCACGTCTGGCCTCCTGAAGTGGGAGAGTCCAGCGATGGTTGCTATACTCGCTGCATCCATGATGTTTCCTTCATGGTTCAGCACATGCACGTCCACTCTGATCTGCCACACCTGCAAAATTAGTTGGAAGACAATAAAGTAACTGACCAATATCACAGTCTTATTAAATATGGTCATATTTCTATGTTATTAGCATTGACTGGGAAATGCTTGTTAAGATGACTATTTGGAAAGGTAAGATATCCCAGAGAGATGTGAGACAGTCCTCTTACTTTGATTTACCTTTTCACCTGAAACCACACACAGAGACTCTGTATCTATGCATTTGGAGTTTCGGAGACATCTTTCTAGTAGTCTGTTTAACTTCACAAGTAATTCAGATTGTCTGAAACACACAAATAAAAATAAAAACAGAAAATTAACCATTAACCTGAGCCAATATAAGGGTTATCGGGTCATATCTATCATATGAGGAGAACTCTTTATGTTATCTTAATAAAGTTCACCCAACACACCTTTTACACGGTACTTAGAATTGCAATAAATCTTTGAAAAAGTATTGCAAAATTGACAGCTAATACCCAAATATACAGTAAACAGTAGCTTCAGAAACCCTTTGTTCCCCTTCATTACATTACATTACAGGAATTTAGCAGACGCTCTTATCCAGAGCGACTTATACAACTTCTTAATACATTTATCCATTTATACAGCTGGATATATACTGAAGCGATTCAGGTTAAGTACCTTGCTCAAGGGTACAACGGCAGTGTCCTACCTGGGAATCGAACCTGCAACCTTTCGGTTACAAGCCCAGTTCCTTAACCATTATACTACACTGCCGCCAACATTTTTCTTTTTGTCCTGTTACACCTTCATTTGAATGCATTGAAATATTTTCCCCTTTCAGCAACATAATAAAGCAACACATTTACAATGCAAAAATTTTTATTTTTTATTTAGCAACATTCTTTTCCAAAAATGAAAGACTTACAATACATATTCTGCCCCCCAGAGGCAATGCATTGTAGATAGGCCTTTGGCAGCAATTCTCAGGTATGCCAATGTATTTATTATGCAATCATGAAATTATTATGCACACGGGAGGATATTAAATCCACATTGGTGGCCCTTTTTAACAAAGGCCTATTTAGTGTGATCTCACCTGAACACACCTGAACCAATTTATGCTGTCAATACAAAGGTCGTAAATACTTAAAGTAAATCATTTTTAGGGTTTTATTTCAAATATAATTCTGAAGACATACTACTCTTATAGGAGGAGAAAATTCTATTTAAATAGTTTAATTTGACATAAACATAGCAAAATGAGAAACAATCAAAGGGGGAGGAAAACCTTGTGAAGGCTCTGTATTTGTGAGGAAAAGCAAGAGAAAAGCATGCACAGGCATGCATTTGTGAGAATAATCACACCTGCCCTGCTCAAAGGAAGGAGACGCCATGGGAGACAGCTCCAAGCTGACAAACAGGATGCCCTCGGTGGGCCGGTTTTCTTTAGGCGCTACCAGCTCACAGGACACTTGGGCCAGGACCCTGACAAGAAAAAACAAAAACATAAAAATAACATGTGATGAAGGACTACAATAATCTGCTGTATGAGAGAGAGAGAAAAAATCACAATACTCTGCTGTATGAGAGAGAAAATCACAATACTCTGCTGTATGAGAGAGAAAATCACAATTCTCTGCTGTATGAGAGAGAAATCACAATACTCTGCTGTACGAGAGAAAAAATCACAATACTCTGCTGTACAAGAGAAAACATCACAATACTCTGCTGTATGAGCGAGAGAAAATCACAATACTCTGCTGTATGAGAAAGAGAGAAAATCACAATACTCTGCTGTATGAGAAAATCACAATACTCTGCTGTATGAGCGAGAGAAAATCACAATACTCTGCTGTATGAGAGAGAAAATCACAATACTCTGCTGTATGAGCGAGAGAAAATCACAATACTCTGCTGTATGAGAAAGAGAGAGAAAATCACAATACTCTGCTGTATGAGAGAGAAAATCACAATACTCTGCTGTATGAGAGAGAGAAAATCACAATACTCTGCTGTATGAGAGAGAGAGAAAATCACAATACTCTGCTGTATGAGAGGGAAAATCACAATACTCTGCTGTATGAGGGAAGATCACAATACTCTGCTGTACGAGAGAAAAAATCACAATACTCTGCTGTATGAGAGAGAAATCCTGACACAAGATAAATGATCACATTAAGAAAACAAAACAGTGGAATTGTACATTATCACATGAAATAAACTTTAAAATCTAATTTAAAGTGAAAACATTAACTTGACTGAGTACTGCTTCTGGTGATGGAAAGAGAGAACACATTGCAGAAAGAACCTCTTTTTTGTTCTTGATAATTTCCAAAAAGAAAAAAAAGAAAGAACGTTAACGGTTTAATGAAGGACTCACCTCGTCTTTCCAAGGTCAACAATGCAGCACCCATAGTCTGTTCCGAATGTGATCTTTATATTTCTGTAGTCATAAGTCTGTCTTCCATCCAAGCGCTGCAGTACACATAAATAAGAATAACTCTAACCAGCCCTATAGTACACATAAATAAGAATAACACTAACCAGCCCTATAGTACACATAAATAAGAATAACACTAACCAGCCATATAGTACACACAAATAAGAATAACACTAACCAGTGCTGCAGTACACACAAATAAGAATAACACTAACCAGCCCTATAGTACACATAAATAAAAATAACACTAACCAGCGCTATAGTACACACAAATAAGAATAACACTAACCAGCGCTATAGTACACACAAATAAGAACAGTAACCAGCGTTGCAGTACACATAAACAAGAACAACCTAACCCTAACTTTTGTTACTTATGTTTCTGTTCAAGTTAAAATGTACTGTCTTTATTGTCAGTGAGTGAATTCAGACTGAATTCTTATGAAAGTTAATTAGCCTTCGATTTGAAGCAGGAGTCCAATACACTGAAAGCTATAGTGTTATCACGCAGTGTTCCTTTCCTGAATTGAAATTGAAGCGACTCAAACTAGATTGTACATCAACCCTAGATTAACTCACTTGCCAACTGTATGTTACATGGACTATTGTACCACAATCATTTGATTAAATAAAAACGGTGCAGTTATCGTGAGTTATCACAGCAAATCATGCCAAATATGGCTTAGCTAGCGTCAGCAAACTACCCAAATATCCTATGTATAGGGAAAAGGTTATTTTGGCTAGCTAGCCAACTATACATGAGCGTTAACGCTAGTTCGTTAACGTTTGCTCGTTTGAATTGTGCACAATCTTCACCGCCATTTTAAAAACCAAGTGAAGTTACCCTTTTCTCTTCGATGCCCTTCAGCAGAAATTGTCGCTCGCAGTTTGATAACGGTGTTTCCCTCATTTTACTATATAAATTAACGGTATGTACAGCCCATAAAACGTGCTATTTTACTAAGGCTTGTACTCCAAACACGGAGCGTCGCACATTGATGACGAAATTATACGCGGAGTCGGCGCCTTAAATGACGCTGCATAAAGCAAATAATATCTGTCATTGTTATCCTGATATGTCTTTTAAATTGCTTGTAAATCTTTCCGTTTTATTTGCCTAGCATTGCGACCATAAATTTAAATGAATGAATACTGATCTCACATTGTCCCACTTCTTTTAAGAAATATGAGCATTATAGAGGTGAAAAAAAATTATATTTTGTTTGCTCAAAAAACATACATTTAAATTAGCGCGGTGAACTTTTCAGGAGGGAATGATCTCTTCTGGACAGCACCTACCATTAGGTTTGCAAGAGGAACTGACAAGCTATTATACATAATACCACCGTTCTGGCAAACACAAATAATGGATGCATGAGCAAATGGTGATGGGGACGATACGTTTATAATGTGAAATCACTAAAACATGTTTGGATGTCAGTTGTAGGACTTCATTTGACAAGAGTTTTATAATTGCTTATCAGTGTCTGCAAATTAACCTGCTCTTATGAAAGGACATTTTATTAAAGTTAGACTGAACACACTGAAATACCACGTCACAATTCGTTAAATATTTTACTATAGATTAAATATCCAAATATATGCATATATACATGAGAGATAGGTACATTAGGTCTATTTTGATGAGGTGGGGTGTATACAAAATGGAAACATAATGTGTGGCAGGTTTTGCAATAAATGCAGATGTGAATATAGCTAAGGGAATGAAGGCAAACTTGGAACTGCTTCCTATTGCAGTTTATTAGTTCTGCCAGTAGGAGGAGCAGTTTGCCCTCATACGGGAACCATTGTGGAGAGGCATTGTAAGAGCCCAGCCACTGTCCTCTCCAGTGTACAAGTACAAATTACTGTAAAATCAATGCAGGTACAATACCTTACATACAATATTTATTTTATAAATAGTTAACTTTTTGCAGCCACACTGTATGCTTAAATGTAATTATGTGAATATGAGTATTAATAAAATATACACTACCATATTACAAAATTTTTTTATCAATATGACTTGTGAGTAAATATAAGCAGAACTGAATTGCGGATATTAAACAAATTATTCCACTGACCCTCTGAAGATACTACCAACAGCTTGGGAAAACGATTCTGCTGACAAGCACAGCATTGCCTCTTTTGGCCTAGTATTCTGGAGAGTGTTTCATGTTGGACAAGCACCCTTTATTACATAAGTCTCTCCTCTGGCTGAATCACACTAGAAATATTTAGGACACAGCAACAAAGCACAGATTCTTCATATAACTTTCAAGAGATAATTCAGTTAAACAAGAAATCAGTTTGGATGTAATGTAATGAACATAAATAAATACTATTCTACGCTGGGATTACTACACTGGGATTACTGGTGTAACTTCCTGTCACTCGCTATATTATATTACCTTGCTTTGTGTCTATGAATGCATGTGCTCAAGTTTTATCGACTGCTAAAGAGATCTGGGAACTCCAGGGTGGACTGAACTTTAATGTTATACAGCATCCACCACAGAAGAGCAGCCAAAAGAATTATTTAAAATTCATTTTCAGACAAACAAACATGTACGTATGCAATACACAAACACAACAGATAATGGCACACATAAATGTAAATAAAATTTTTAAAAGCACAAAAAATTATTTTTATATATATACAATGTGATCACATCTTCATCTAAGTCCTAAAACTTAGACTAGATTCAGCTGTAAATTACACTGGTACAGTATGGAACACATGACTGGCTAAATGGCTGTAAATCATCCAGGGTCTAAGTTATTAAACAAGCCCCAAACCATCACTCTGCGGCCAGATATGGAGTAGATGTGGATGGATCACTTTAAGGGTTTCTTCTCCTGACTTTTTTCCCCATAGAGTTCTATAGGAAAATGAGTCAGGAGAAATAACGCTTGGCTGGGTATTGGACCTTGATGTTGGGTGACAGGCTGGGTATTGGACCTTGATGTTGGGTGACAGGCTGGGTATTGGAGCTTGATGTTGGGTGACAGGCTGGGTATTGGAGCTTGATGTTGGGAGACAGGCTGGGTACTGGAGCTTGATGTTGGGTGACAGGCTGGGTATTGGAGCTTGATGTTGGGCGACAGGCTGGGTATTGGAGCTTGATGTTGGGTGACAGGCTGGGTACTGGAGCTTGATGTTGGGTGACAGGCTGGGTATTGGAGCTTGATGTTGGGTGACAGGCTGGGTATTGGAGCTTGATGTTGGGCGACAGGCTGGGTATTGGAGCTTGATGTTGGGTGACAGGCTGGGTATTGGAGCTTGATGTTGGGCGACAGGCTGGGTATTGGAGCTTGATGTTGGGAGACAGGCTGGGTATTGGAGCTTGATGTTGGGTGACAGGCTGGGTATTGGAGCTTGACGTTGGGTGACAGGCTGGGTATTGGAGCTTGATGTTGGGTGACAGGCTGGGTATTGGAGCTTGATGTTGGGTGACAGGCTGGGTATTGGAGCTTGATGTTGGGCGACAGGCTGGGTATTGGAGCTTGATGTTGGGTGACAGGCTGGGTATTGGAGCTTGATGTTGGGTGACAGGCTGGGTATTGGAGCTTGATGTTGGGTGACAGGCTGGGTATTGGAGCTTGATGTTGGGTGACAGGCTGGGTATTAGAGCTTGATGTTGGGTGACAGGCTGGGTATTGGAGCTTGAAGAGAGCGTGATTGGACAAGGGAATAATGGCAGAGCTCCATGTACAAACAAGGGAAGAAAAAAGGAAGTGAAATCTATGAATCAGTTTCGCCGAGTCGCTGTCATGCATGCAATAATACATGCAATACATTCAGCAAGTTTAAATTTCAGAGATTTGCCAACGTAGTGCACTTTCCAAGCATTTTGTGAAAAATTATTTATCAATAATATAAACTTGTGCTGCTTACTTACACTTTTGCTTTGCCTTACAGTACTGAGGCTGAAAACATTGACAAATGCAATGCATTTAACCTTATTACCAAATAAGGCATTTGTGGTCATTTATTATTGAGTCACGCTCTTTCAGTTTGGTCAACTAATTTGTTGATCTGCTGTAAACCAAGCATATAAACCTTCTTGTTCAAACTCTGTGCCAAGCTATACAACTTACTCTACTGGACTAGCTTCAAAGGTTTTTTAACCCTCATTATTATTCTCGACGTTCTATGACACCTTTTATGTTTGGGGTCAAATTTACCCCAAAAGTTTAAACTGAAACAAAAATATTGTAATAGAACATTTTTGAAACTTTCTTTCTGGTTCACCTTTTGTGTGTCTCCCAATTGACTAGCCTTTTATCCCTAAATATAAAAAATCTGTGATAAAACATCTCATTTTAGAGCCTGAGGTAAGTCAAAGTTTGTTTAAAAGGAAGTACCACCAGAATCACCCACAAAAAATAAGGTTGTATTTTCTTACATTTTATACAGCTACCCCACAAATGACCCATACAACAAAGTTGGTACAGGACCTTTTGAAAACAGCATTATGTTTATTGCATGTTTTCTATTTAATCCCACCAAATTAGGAAAAGTCATATAGAGTCAAGATGAAAAAATAAGGTTCACTGCTTTTTAAGAGAAGTCAAACACTGAGTGGGGTCAAAGTGAACACGAAGATAATATGAGGGTTAAGATAAACACCCTTTAAAGTCCGTTTAGCTTAAATATCACCTCCTGTATACAGGTTCACGCTTCTCGGCTGTCATATCGTTTAATTTCTTGCATTGCTGTCACGAATGGAATCTTTTTTTTTTTTTAAGTCAAACTTTCCCTTAAAACCACATCTCCCAGACTTCATTTCTGCTTTGCGCACGGTAACCAATTTTTTTTCAGTCTTTCATTCATCATAGAGCGTAGTCTATGGTATAACTCAACGGGGTGTGGCAGACCGTAGAACTAAATGCAGAAACTTTTCTTTCCTAACTCTTTTGGCAGCTTTGTGAATCCTGTGACTGGGACTGGAATACAGCGCAGACGCTATTAGGTAGGTTTTCTTGACTTGAGCAAGTATTAAACTAACTCAAATTAAGTATCAAACGCTTCAACAGCTTCGATAAATTACTTGCGTACACACGAATAGCGGTATCTGTTGAAAAGGTGTAACGTTATTTTATGTGGCATCACTTCAATGCTTTACTGTAACTCATGAATGAACCGATGAAGCGGGTATCCCGATAACCTTGAAATGTTTTATTTTTGTCTGTCTTTGTGATTCTCTTGCACAGCATCAATCTCCCTTGTTTTTCGGCAGATAAATTACGAAAATGGTAAGTTAATCACGTTTTTTACTCAAATTGAATGTTTGTATTCAATTGGCGAAAAAGTGCGGTCATATTCTTTTTAACGAATTACGCATGCTGTAACGAAGACACCGCCCACTAATATTTCTCAGTTATTCTTAAATACGGTATAGCTACATTAACTCTTAAGTCTTAACCAGCGAAAAAAAGACAGTTTTAAGTAAAAGGGATGCTTTCTGCAAGTCATTATTTTATTCCAAAACTGTCCACGAATTTTCGGCGTACAGTCTGAATGTTGTACTGGAACTGTTAAATAGAGATGTTAAAGAAAGTAAGAGAATGACCTGCTTTTACATTTATAGTTAAAAGTTGTTCGCATAACGTTAGTAGCTACAGGAAATCCATGTTGCCGCTCCCAGAAGTGGAAAAAAACACGGTTATTTTTCCTTTTGCGAGCTGCTGAGTTCTTCTGGGTCTAAACCAGGATTAAGAGGATTGGAAGGGAAAACTGCCAGGGAAATATGCCTTTTTTTAAACTTTTTTAAGGGAGAACGGGGAGTCCGCCTTCTTTAGGCGACGTATGTAGTCACTTTTTCAGACATGGGGAGTAGATAGAGATGGGATCATAGTAGCCTACAGGAGGTGCCGAGGCGGGGAACTGAACTCCCAGGCGCAGGAGGGGATTAGATCTTCCCCGCATTACTCCACTATTTTCTTTCCGTTCAGTAAATAATACTTTGTGGATGAAGACTAGTGTAGGCCTACGTGACTCACCTAGGGAGGTGCCGAGTAGGCTACTCTGCTCCAGCTGTTTCCACGTGGAGCGCTAAGACTGCTGGGAGTAATTACACACGCTTGTAGTTTACTTCTCTCTCGGGTAGCCTACATGGGTGTGGCTGCGGATTTGTCTGTCTCCAGCTGTCGGTAAAACACAGGCGAGGTAACGGTGCCAGCGCTCACTATTAAAGATCAGCCGAACAGGAGTGCTCCCGTCTTCTTAGTATGTGCGGGAAAAATGGGGAAAAGGACTGCTGGTTTGTTGCAGATTTATCGAACTGCCTTGCCACGTCTGTATGGTAGATCATTCAATACCACTGCCTTGTTTAAACTTTTCAATTATTATAACTAACTTAATGATTATAAATAGGTCTCTTATTTCAGTTTGGGGAAGAGGAAGTCTGGTAGAGTGGACTGTATGTCCTTCATGGTGATTTAAATTCTGCCATAAAGCTATTGTGCCACTACAGTGTAAAAAAGCTGAAATTTACAGAAAGTCCTCCTTTCTTCTGTCCACGAGGTCACTGTGGCCCCGCCCACTACATTCTACAGGCATGATTGACTCATTATAGAATATGTACACATCAGCGATTTCCACATTGGCTTTGCTGCCTTCTCCGTGCCAGTATCCCTGTTTGAAAAAAAAAACTATCCTCTGTAGATCAGAGAGGAGCCAACAGTATTAATATAAAAGTCATTTTAAAATAGCCTACATCTTTTACATGAGCTTTTAGTTGATTTTGGGTTGTTTCTTAAAAATAAAAAAGAAGAGTGGGCAGTCGGCACTCCGTATGTTTTTTTACTTTATTCAGACAAAGTTACAGGTAGATATCAGGTAGAGATGGGTAGGCTACAGTGGTACAAGTAGATCTGGGTACACAGATCACAGTACAACACAATGCAACAATATGTGTTTGAAGTAATTTATTTAGAAAAATGTATTTCAGTGAAAAAAATCCACAAACATTTAAGGCTATAGTATTAATTCCCAGCAATTAAAATTGGGTGACAGGGTCTTCCCAGGACTATCCCTTGTACACACCCTTTCCTAGAGCTTCTAAATATCACCCTCATCTTGCTTTACCCCTGACGCTCATATTCCTAACCCTAACCCTAATTCTGTACAGTAGGATGGGGTTGGAAGTGGGCCACTATTTAGAGGAAGTTGCATTTTTAATCTTTTGCCTCTTTCCTGCTCTGTGACAAACTGCTCCCTCAGATCATGTTTCTGAGTGGAGCTCAAAATCACTATGGAGACCATAGCGGAGAGCAGTCTCTGGTTTGAGGAATGGAGCCAGCGAGGAGCCAGCGAGACTTCCTGTTTCTCACATCCTGTTTATGTCCCTCTGTATGAGACCTGGCAGTGTGTGCCAGTTTGGGCACTGTAAACACAAAAAACACATTATTTATGTGTGTGTGTGTGTGTGTGTGTGTGGTTGTAATATAATGTGTGTGTGTATGTGTTTGTGTGTCTGGTTGTAATATAATGTGCGTGTGCGTGTGTGGTTGTAATGTAAAGTAATGTGTGTGTGAGTGTGTGGTTGTAATGTGTGTGTGTGTGTGTGTGTGTGTATGGTTGTAAAGTAATGTGTGTGTGTGTGTGTGTGTGTGTAATGTGTGTGTTTGTAAAGTAATGTGTGTGTGTGTAATGTGTGTGTTTGTAAAGTAATGTGTGTAAAATAATGTAATGTGTGTAATGTGTGTGTGAATGTCCTCTCTTCTACAGGCTAGCAGAGGCAGTGTGAAACCATGCAGTAATTTCGACAGCAGCAGCGATGCTGAGGTCCTGTTCAAGGCTATGAAAGGCCTGGGTGAGTGAGATCCTGTTCAAGGCTATGAAAGGCCTGGGTGAGTGAGATCCTGTTCAAGGCTATGAAAGGCCTGGGTGAGTGAGGTCCTGTTCAAGGCTATGAAAGGCCTGGGTGAGTGAGATCCTGTTCAAGGCTATGAAAGGCCTGGGTGAGTGAGGTCCTGTTCGAGGCTATGAAAGGCCTGGGTGAGTGAGATCCTGTTCAAGGCTATGAAAGGCCTGGGTGAGTGAGATCCTGTTCGAGGCTATGAAAGGCCTGGGTGAGTGAGATCCTGTTCGAGGCTATGAAAGGCCTGGGTGAGTGAGATCCTGTTCGAGGCTATGAAAGGCCTGGGTGAGTGAGGTCCTGTTCGAGGCTATGAAAGGCCTGGGTGAGTGAGGTCCTGTTCGAGGCTATGAAAGGCCTGGGTGAGTGAGATCCTGTTCGAGGCTATGAAAGGCCTGGGTGAGTGAGATCCTGTTCAAAGCTATGAAAGGCCTGGGTGAGTGAGGTCCTGTTAGAGCAGGGGTGTCCAATCTTATCGGAAAGGGCCGGTGTGGGTGCAGGTTTTTGTTTTAGCCCAGCACTACAACACCTGATTCAACTAATTAACTAATCGTGCTCTTCAATCAAGACCTTGATAAGTAGAATCAGGTGTCATAGTGCTGGGCTAGAACAAAAGCCTGCACCCACACCGGCCCTTTTCAGGTAAGATTGGACACCCCTGTGTTAGAGGCTATGAAAGGCCTGGGTGAGTGAGAGGCACACAGTGACTCAGTCAGTCTTCATTTCTGTGTTAATTTCAAAATCTAAAACAGACAATTGCTTGCCCATTTCTTTATCATGGTGATTTGCCATGCTTTCTTTATAATAATAATAAACTTTCTGTAGGTAAACATATTAGCGCCATCACAACATAATCTGTGTGCAAATCAGGTAAACCAGTCACAAGACCCTGTCCCAAGGTGGGGATGGACTCTCGTTACTGATGGACACAGCAGTATTTTATGAGTGAGGACATTCATAGTATACATAAACAAGGTCTTCGTTTTTAAAGGACTGAAATATGTTTACTGGTGTCCTGTGGGCACAATTTGTTTGGGGGAAAATTTATTTACTTATGAAATATTTATAATGAGTGTCCATCTCCACCTTTGGATGCTGGAATTCTGTGCCATCAGACCTGACTAATCAATCCGGACTAATTCTCCGGACACGAGGCTTCTTCAGCTTTTGCCAGCTGTGTACTCTGTACTCCTGCCAGCTGTGTACTGTGTACTCTGTACTCCTGCCAGCTGTGTACTGTGTACTCTGTGATGATTTATGACTCCTGTTTATTCAGTAATTACATGTGACCAGGCTTATTCAGGCTTCCAGCTGGTCACAGTTCTGTCATCTGGTTTCTTACTCTAGCCCAGTCCTGGCCTCTGTTTAGAAAAGATTTTCAGTTTATATTGATCACTTATAAAGCAGTACATGGTTTAGCAGAAACACTGATGCCCTGTGAACTAAATCAGTTCCTTAAGGCATCAAACAAGGTCTCCTATTATTATTATTATTATTATTTTGGGTTTGGGTTTGGAGAGGTTTCTGGCTGTCCTTCCTGGTTTAGATATTGTTCTTACTGTAGTTCCTGTAGTTCTGTAAAAGCGTTTTGGTGGCTCATGTTACTGTAGTTCCTGTAGTTCTGTTAAAGCGTTTTGGTGGCTCATGTTACTGTAGTTCTGTTAAAGCGTTTTGGTGGCTCATGTTACTGTAGTTCCTGTAGTTCTGTTAAAGCGTTTTGGTGGCTCATGTTACTGTAGTTCCTGTAGTTCTGTAAAAGTGTTTTCTCATGTTTTCTAGGCACTGATGAAGACTCCATCCTGCAGCTCCTGATTGCCCGTAGCAATGGTCAGCGGCAGCAGATCAAAGCAGCTTATAAGACCATGTATGGAAAGGTGAGGTCAGCCAGGGGACACAGACCTGGGTACACCTGTAGCCACCATGGATATGTCAATCAATCTAGGACTGATGTCAAACCCTTTAAAGAAATGCAGATCAATAACAGTGAAACCCAATAACTAGTCTGACAGTCAACCGCAGTGAACACGTGGAAAATGTCTTTGTTAATGGTGTTCTGTCTGAGGTGGAGTTATATTGGGTAAATTAAAGCTTATCAATGAGTATTCATTTAATCAGACCACTGCTTCTTATTGATCTACTTGTGCAATGCTGTGACAATGTTTAAGTGAGAATCTTACCATTAAATATCATGTTTAACTGAGAATCTTATTAAATATCATGTTTAAAGCACAACTGAACTTTTGTAGAACTTTGGGCTGTGTAGTTACCTGAGTCCAAATGGACGAAATATGTTTGTTAGTTGCTCTGTGCTCCCCTGGGGTGATGATCCAGAATAGGGTATTTGTCACTCTCCATTCACTTCTATAGCACAGCTAAAACGGTCTGAAAATGACTCTTCTAGCACGTATACGAAGTTTACGAACACAAACTAAGTGGATTCTGTCAATACAAACAATAACCAGTCTTCTTACGTTTTTTTTTTTGTGTTATTAAAATAATTTATAAAAGTACTATTTTCTTCAATGTTGTTAGCAAGCTACCAGAAAAGATGAGCAAAATGTCGACAGGTCGGTTTGTTTACCATAGATACTGTATATATACTACCAGGAACACTTGCTTCTGTGGAAATTTGGGCCAATGAGTGGTTTCTGACGCATCGGCGCATTAACACCATTTCTGGCACAAGAATTACCTACCGGAAAAAAAAATCTAAATACTAAAAAGCCAGGAAAGGGCTTAGTTCGCATTTTTATACATGCTAGAGGTGTCATTTTGAGACTGTTTTAGCTGCCCTATAGAAGTGAATGGAGAGCGACAAATACTCTATTCTGGATTATCACCCCAGGGGAGCACAGAGCAACTAACAAACATATTTCTTCACGATTTGGACTCATATCATGGCCAGGTAACTACACAACTCAAAGTTCTACCAAAGTTCAGTTGTGCTTTAAGTGAGAATCTCATGAAATATCATGTTTAAGTGAGAATCTTATTATAATTAATAATTAAATATCCCAGTGTTCTCACTCAGCTGAATCTTATTATAATTAATAATTAAATATCCCAGGGTTCACTCAGCTGAATCTTATTATAATTAATAATTAAATATCCCAGTGTTCTCACTCAGCTGAATCTTATTATAATTAATAATTAAATATCCCAGTGTTCACTCAGCTGAATCTTATTATAATTAATAATGAAATATCCCAGTGTTCTCACTCAGCCGAATCTTATAATTAATAATTAAATATCCCAGTGTTCACTCAGCTGACACCTTGTTTGAATGTTTTTGTTTTCATTTTTTTTTTCAGGACCTAGTGGATAATTTAAAATCTGAACTGGGGGGAAAGTTTGAATTGCTGATTGTTGGTCTTATGACTGCACCCATCGCATATGATGTGACAGAACTGAGGAACGCAGTAAAGGTACCTAATAATCTCCTTCTGATCAGAGCCCTGTGTGCGATCAGAGCCCTGTGTGCGATCAGAGCCCTGTGTGTTATCAAACTAATTAATTGAATTAAAGTGTAAAGCAGCCATGATTAAAAATAGCCCCCGCTGTCCCGAGATGTCCAGTGTGATTAAGCAGTCCAACACACAAACTCCGCCTCCACGACTTTCCTCCATACACACAGTGTTGCAGTCTCTGTGCCCTATAGTATGTGGGGTTGTGTGGGGGGTTGTATGTGGGGGTGTGTGGGGGTATGTGTGTGGGGGGGTATGTGTGGGGTTGTGTGTGGGGGGTATGTGTGGGGGTGTGTGTGTGGGGGTATGTGTGGGGGGTGTGTGGGGGGTATGTGTGTGGGGGTATGTGTGTGGGGTGTGTGTGTGGGGGGTGTGTGGGGGTATGTGTGTACAATAACCTCCATCACTGTGGATGTTCTGCAGGGCGTATCTGTGTGCAATAACCTCCATCACTGTGGATGTTCTGCAGGGCGTATCTGTGTGCAATAACCTCCATCACTGTGGATGTTCTGCAGGGCGTATCTGTGTGCAATAACCTCCATCACTGTGGATGTTCTGCAGGGCGTATCTGTGTGCAATAACCTCCATCACTGTGGATGTTCTGCAGGGCGTATCTGTGTGCAATAACCTCCATCACTGTGGATGTTCTGCAGGGCATATCTGTGTGCAATAACCTCCATCACTGTGGATGTTCTGCAGGGCGTATCTGTGTGCAATAACCTCCATCACTGTGGATGTTCTGCAGGGCGTATCTGTGTGCAATAACCTCCATCACTGTGGATGTTCTGCAGGGCGTATCTGTGTGCAATAACCTCCATCACTGTGGATGTTCTGCAGGGCGTATCTGTGTGCAATAACCTCCATCACTGTGGATGTTCTGCAGGGCGCTGGCACTGATGAGAAGGTGCTGGTTGAGATCTTGGCGTCTCGGACTGCGCAGCAGGTCAGAGAAATCATCAGCGCTTATAAAGAAGGTGAGAACTCCTGCTGTGTGTGTGTGTGTGTGTGTGTGTGTGTGAGAGAGAGATATAGTGTGAGAGAGAGAGAGAGTGTGTGTGTGTGTGTGTGTGTGTGTGAGAGAGTGAGAGAGCAAGAGAGAGTGTGTGTGTATGTGTGTGTGAGAGAGAGAGCAAGAGAGAGAGTGTGTGTGTGTGAGAGATATAGTGTGAGAGTGTGTGAGAGAGAGAGAGAGAGTGTGTGTGTGTGTGTGTGTGAGAGATATAGTGTGAGTGAGAGAGCGAGAGAGTGTGTGTGTGTGTGTGTGAGAGAGAGAGAGAGAGCAAGAGAGAGTGTGTGTGTGTGTGTGTGTGTGAGAGATATAGTGTGAGAGTGTGAGAGAGAGAGAGAGAGAGAATGTGTGTGAGAGATATAGTGTGAGAGTGAGAGAGAGAGCGAGAGAGTGTGTGTGTGTGTGTGTGTGTGTGTGTGTGTGTGTGTGTGAGAGAGATATAGTGTGAGAGTGTGAGAGAGAGAGAGAGAGAGTGTGTGTGAGAGATATAGTGTGAGAGTGAGAGAGAGAGCGAGAGAGTGTGTGTGTGTGAGAGAGAGAGAGAGAGAGCGAGAGAGAGAGTGTGTGTGTGTGATACTTACACACTGCTATCTTTCAGAGTACGGTGATGACCTTGAGGAGGACATTACTGGAGACACCTCTGGACACTTTAAAAGGATGATGGTGGTGCTTCTACAGGTATGTATGTGTGTGTTTTACAGGTGTGTGTGTGTGTGTGTGTGTGTGTGTGTGTGTGTGTGTGTGTGTGCCAGTCTTCTACAGGTATGTATGTGTATGTGTGTTTTACAGGTGTGTGTGTGTGTGCCAGTCTCCTACAGGTGTGTGTGTGTGTGTGTGTGTGTGTGTTTTACAGGTGTGTGTGTGTGTGTGTGCCAGTCTCCTACAGGCGTGTGTGTGTGTGTATGTGTGCCAGTCTCCTACAGGTGTGTGTGCGTGTGTGTGTATGTGTGTTTTACAGGTGTGTGTGTGCCAGTCTCCTACAGGTGTGTGTGCGTGTATGTGTGTTTTACAGGTGTGTGTGTGTGTGTGTGTGTGTGTGTGTGTGTGCCAGTCTCCTACAGGTGTGTGTGCGTGTGTGTGTGTGTGTGTGTATGTGTGTTTTACAGGTGTGTGTGTGCCAGTCTCCTACAGGTGTGTGTGTGTAGAAGTGCTGGAAATCACAATTTAATACATTTTAATAAATAAAGTCTTGCATCCAAATCTCCCTCCTGAACGCTGTTATCAACAAACTGATGACAGCGTGATATCAGTGACTGTGATGCATGTGTAACTGTAGTGTGTGTGCGTGTGTAGCTGTAGTGCATGTGTAACTGTAGTGTGTGTGTAACTGCAGTGTGTGTGTAACTAGTGTGTGTGTGTAACTGTAGTGTGTGTGTGTGTGTGTGTGTGTGTAACTGCAGTGCGTGTGTAACTAGTGTGCGTGTGTAACTGCAGTGCGTGTGTAACTAGTGTGTGTAACTGTAGTGCGTGTGTAACTGCAGTGTGTGTGTAACTGTAGTGCGTGTGTAACTAATGCGTGTGTAACTGTAGTGTGTGTGTAACTGCAGTGCGTGTGTAACTGTAGTGCGTGTGTAACTTTAGTGTGTGTGTGTGTGTGTGTAACTGTAGTGTGTGTGTAACTAGTGCGTGTGTAACTAGTGTGTGTGTAACTGCAGTGTGTGTGTAACTGTAGTGCGTGTGTAACTCCAGTGTGTGTGTGTAACTGTAGTGTGTGTGTGTAACTAATGCGTGTGTAACTGTAGTGCGTGTGTAACTAGTGTGTGTGTGTGTGTGTAACTAATGCGTGTGTAACTGTAGTGTGTGTGTGTGTATAACTAATGCGTGTGTAACTAGTGTGTGTAACTGTAATGCGTGTGTAACTGTAGTGTGTGTGTAACTAATGCGTGTGTAACTGTAGTGCGTGTGTAACTGTAGTGTGTGTGTGTGTGTGTGTGTGTGTAACTGTAGTGCATGTGTAACTAGTGTGTGTGTAACTGTAGTGCATGTGTAACTAATGTGTGTGTGTAACTGTAGTGCGTGTGTAACTGTAGTGTGTGTGTAACTGTAGTGCGTGTGTAACTAATGTGTGTGTAACTGCAATGCGTGTGTAACTGTAGTGCGTGTGTAACTGTAGTGTGTGTAACCGTAGTGTGTGTGTGTAACTAATGCGTGTGTAACTGTAGTGCGTGTGTAACTAATGCGTGTGTAACTGTAGTGCGTGTGTAACTAGTGTGTGTGTAACTGTAATGCATGTGTAACTGTAGTGCGTGTGTAACTGTGGTGTGTGTGTAACTGTAGTGTGTGTAACTAATGCGTGTGTAACTGTAGTGTGTGTGTAACTGTAATGCGTGTGTAACTGTAGTGCGTGTGTAACTGTAGTGTGTGTGTAACTGTAATGCGTGTGTAACTGTAGTGTGTGTGTAACTAATGCGTGTGTAACTGTAGTGTGTGTGTGTGTGTGTGTGTGTAACTAATGCGTGTGTAACTGTAGTGTGTGTGTAACTGTAATGCGTGTGTAACTGTAGTGCATGTGTAACTAATGCGTGTGTAACTGTAGTGCGTGTGTAACTGTAGTGTGTGTGTGTGTGTGTGTGTAACTAATGCGTGTGTGTAACTGTAGTGCATGTGTAACTGTAGTGTGTGTGTAACTGTAGTGTGTGTAACCGTAGTGTGTGTGTAACTAATGCGTGTGTAACTGTAGTGCGTGTGTAACTAATGCGTGTGTAACTGTAGTGCGTGTGTAACTGTAGTGTGTGTGTAACTGTAATGCATGTGTAACTGTAGTGCGTGTGTAACTGTGGTGTGTGTGTAACTGTAGTGTGTGTAACTAATGCGTGTGTAACTGTATTGTGTGTGTAACTGTAATGCGTGTGTAACTGTAGTGCGTGTGTAACTGTAGTGTGTGTGTAACTGTAATGCGTGTGTAACTGTAGTGTGTGTGTAACTAATGCGTGTGTAACTGTAGTGTGTGTGTGTGTAACTAATGCGTGTGTAACTGTAGTGTGTGTGTAACTGTAATGCGTGTGTAACTGTAGTGTGTGTAACTAATGCGTGTGTAACTGTAGTGCGTGTGTAACTGTAGTGTGTGTGTGTGTGTGTGTGTGTGTGTAACTAATGCGTGTGTGTAACTGTAGTGCATGTGTAACTGTAGTGTGTGTGTAACTAGTGCGTGTGTAACTAATGCATGTGTGTAACTGTAGTGCGTGTGTAACTGTAGTGTGTGTGTAACTGTAGTGCGTGTGTAACTAATGCGTGTGTAACTGTAGTGTGTGTGTGTGTGTGTGTGTGTGTAACTAATGCGTGTGTAACTGTAGTGCGTGTGTAACTGTAATGCGTGTGTAACTGTAGTGTGTGTGTAACTGTAGTGTGTGTGTGTAACTAGTGTGTGTAACTAATGCGTGTGTAACTGTAGTGCGTGTGTAACTGTAGTGTTTGTGTAACTGTAATGCGTGTGTAACTAGTGCGTGTGTAACTGTAGTGCGTGTGTAACTGTAATGCGTGTGTAACTGTAGCTGCACTGTGATAACTGTAATGCGTGTGTAACTGTAGCTGCACTGTGATAACTGTAATGCGTGTGTAACTGTAGTGTGTGTGTAACTGTAATGCATGTGTAACTGCAGTGCGTGTGTAACTGTAGTGTGTGTGTAACTAATGCGTGTGTAACTGTAGTGCGTGTGTAACTGTAGCTGCACTGCTCTTTTCTCAGGCCAGCAGGCAGCAGGGTGTTGATGAAGGCAAAGTGGCGACTGACACTCAGGTCCGTCTGTGGTAAATGCACACTCACACACGCACGCACACACGCAGGAACACATGCCCGCACGCACGCACAAGCCCCGTTTGGTCCAGAGAGCAGTGGTAACTTAGCTAGCTAGCTAGGTAGTTATCTTAGCTATCATTTATGAATAATGTTAGTTAATAAATTATAACAATTCTCTCCGGACCAAGTGGAGCTATGAGGGCGCTACAACCAGCCATGTTCAATATACTAATGTTACTGTGTGACTGCTGTGTATTTGAATGTATTCAATAGTAACGTTACTTTAGGCAGACAAACAAGCTAACTTAGCTAGGTAACGTTAGCTCTATCATTGGTCCTGTCCTCGCAAAGACGTTGCTCAACCAATACAGCCGGGGCGGCGGCTGCTGCTGCCAGTGGCTCGAATGAATACGGCCTTCCTCCACTTCGAACTCCTCCACCTCAAAACTCCCTGCAGTACTGCTGTCACTCTTGTCGCTCGCCATTTTGTTGTTTGTTTAGTAGTGAGGAGAGAGCAGGAAGGGGGCTGAGTCAGTTCACCAAGACACACCCTTTCACTCCTTGACCGTATGAATATTCATAATATGTCTACGTGGCATCATCGTCATATGACCACACCACGAGTTCCAGTTCAAATTGAAGTGGTAAAAAAAAGCCTTAGAAAAGGCTCTGCAGTATCTCTTTAAGAACAAAAATAAAAATAAAATATTGGCTATATGTCTTTTATTCTAATTGATTGTCATGCTCGTCCGCTTTGGATACTTTTTTCCAATAGATATTGGGTTGTCGGTTTTGATTTACATTACATTACAGGTATTTAGCAGATGCTCTTATCCAGAGCGACTTACACAACTTTTTACCATTTTTTACATATTATCCACAATTTTTGGGAATTTTAAAAATATTATCCATTTATACAGCTGGATATATACTGAAGCGATTCAGGTTAAGTACCTTGCTCAAGGGTACAAAGGCAGTGTCCTACCTGGGAATGGAACCGGCAACCTTTCGGTTACAAGCCCAGCTCCTTAACCATTATACTACACTGCCACCCAGTTGATAGTGGGCTACTAAGTACGCCTCGAGAACACACCTGAGTTTGGGACGCACTTTGATCACGTGACCGCTTACTTCTGCGCTTCATATATACACTAGATAAAACACAAGTGTGCAATTTGAAAAACAGCCACTGTCTCTACATATTATATACTCTAAGGCAGGGGTAGGGAACCCTGGTCCTGGAGAGCCACAGGGTCTGCTGGTTTTTGTTTTCACCTTAAATACAGCAACTACTTAAACCAAAGAAACCAGGTGAGGTGAGTTAACTGTGTAATCAACGGCTTTAATTGATCAATTAAGTGGCGAGTAACAACTAAAACCAGCAGACCCTGTGGCTCTCCAGGACCAAGATTCCCTACCCCTGCTCTAAGGGGATATACAGTTGAAGTTGGAAGAGTGCCCTCTAGTGGGGATTGAAATTCTCCTTGACGCTCGCAAACTCCACTGGTCACCGACGGTATTGCAGCCTCTGGTGCAAAAAAGCAAATTTCCCCATTGAAGTCCATTAAAAACTATTAAATTACCCAGGCCAAATTATACTATTTTGGACAGTTCTTTTAAATTCTAAAATTTCTTCACACTGAACTAATTACTCTCCAGGGACCGATTTTTTTTATTTTGTATTTTTTCTGAGCCCAACAGAAGAAGATTTTTTTCATTCCAACTGGATCCACATGTTTAGGTACCCAGTGCACATGCTCTGGTTCCAAAAAGCCCTCATAGTCTAACATGGCATCTCCATGAACTGGCTTCATGCGCCAGTGAGCAGCTCCCATAGGAATCCATGGAAGCGGTAAGCGGAAGCTGTATCTCCATGGTTACACTGCAGAAGCTGTATCTCAATGGTTACACTGCAGGAGCTGTTTGCTGCTGGGGAGAAGAAGTTTGGCACTGAGGAGGAAAAGTTTATCACCATCCTGGGAAATCGGAGCGCTGCTCACCTGAGGAGAGGTGTGTGCTCCTCCCAATCCTCCAGCTCCTCCTGCGCCTCCCAATCCTCCAGCTCCTCCCAATCCTCCTGCTCCTCCCAATCCTCCAGCTCCTCCTGCTGTTCCTAATCCTCCTGCTCCTCCCACTCCTCCTGCTGTTCCTAATCCTCCTGCTCCTCCCACTCCTCCTGCTGTTCCTAATCCTCCTGCTCCTCCAGTGTGTTTGTGTGTGACTCACTGACTCAGGCCGTGTCCGAATCAGCACTCTTCCACACTGTTGAGTAGCCTTGGCGAGAAAGTCGTAGAGTACGTGAAAATCTTTCTAATTGCAGTATACTTCAAACACCCAGATGACACACTTCTGGGGTTTCGCTGAGTACATTCGGGAGCACACTTCAAGAAGTACACAAACATTTTGTTCACATAAATATGACGTAAAGCTTTGTTTTAAAGAAACTCTGTGACTGTGTGTTTGTGTGTGACTCACTGACTCAGTGTGTTTGTGTGTATCTCAGTGTTTGAGGAGTACATGAAGCTCTCTGGATATGAAATAGAGGAGAGCATCCAGAGAGAAACATCTGGAAGCTTGAAGGACCTGCTTCTGGCTGTAGGTAAGAGCTGGTCTTCAGAGGTTCTTTAAATCCCTTCCCTGCATGAAGACACATACTGTACATACAGCGCCCTCCACTATTATTGACACTCCTGGTAAAGATGAGTAAAAAGGGTTATAAAAAAATGTATCGTTTGGTGAATTGGCTTAATGTCACACTGATAAAATGAGAAAAATCCAGCCTTTAATTGAAGTAAACTTATTATGAGAAAAGAAAATCCCTCATCAAGAAATAATTATTTTTAACAAAACCATGTGTGCCACAATTATTGGCACCCCTGCATTTGACATGACTTCCTGATGTCTGTGACCCATCAACATCAAAAGACTCTTGATATCTTATTTTCTGGTACTCTTACAAGCGATAATATAACGTCTCTGCATTTGAATGGATCTCTATGGGAATTGGGGGGTGGGACTAGATTTAGCTGTAAATTATGCTGGAACAGTATCGAATACATAGTTGGTAAAATGGCTGTAAGTCATCAAGGGTCTGAGATATCAAACGAGCCTCAAACCATCACTCTGCTGCCAGATATGCAGTAGATATGGATAGATCACTTTAAGGGTTTCTTCTCCTGACTAATTTTCCATAGAGTTCAATAGGAACATTTGTCAGGAGAAACAACCCTTAAAGTGATCCATCCATATCTACTGCATATCTGGCAGCAGAGTGATGGTTTGACTTGTTTGATACCTCAGACCCTTGATGACTTAAAGCCATTTTACCAACCATGTGTTTCCATACTGTTCCAGCATAACAGCGAAATCTAGTCCCACCCCCCAATTCCCATACAGATCCATTCAAATGCAGAGATGTTATAGTATCGCTTGTAAGAGTACCAGAAAATAAGATATCAAGAGTCTTTTGATGTTGTTGGGTCACAGACATCAGGAAGTCATGGCATGCAAAGGATATGTGACCAAATATTAAAAATTTAAAGGCACAGTCAACTTAGTGTATGTGAACTTCTGACCCACTGGAATTGTGATATAGTGAATTGAAAGTGAAATAATCTGTCTGTAAACAATTGTTGGAAAAATTACTTGTGTCATGCACAAAGTAGATGTCCTAACGGACTTGCCAACATTATAGTTTGCTAACATGAAATCTGTGGAGTGGTTAAAAATGAGTTTTAATGACTTCAACCTAAGCGTATGTAAACTTCCAACTTCAACTGTATACATACTTACATAAGGCCTGCCGTCATTTGATTTAGATTTTTCCGGGTTTAACTAATTGTGGGGGTATAATAATGGCTGATTCTATAGTTTAATTCCTATTGTTTTAATCCCACTTCCCACAGTGAAATGTGCCAGAAGTGTTCCTGCCTATTTTGCAGAAAGTCTTTATTACTCAATGAAGGTTTGGATCTGTTCACTTTCTACATTTTCAGAAATGGAAAGGAGAAAATATTCCTACAATTGATATTGAGAGGAGTGTGCAGTTAACCCTTGCAGTGTTGTATAGGAGTGTGTAATTAACCCTTGCAGTGAGAGAGGAGTGTGTAGTTAACCCTTGCAGTGAGAGAGGAGTGTGCAGTTAACCCTTGCAGTGTTGTATAGGAGTGTGTAGTTAACCCTTGCAGTGTTGTATAGGAGTGTGCAGTTAGCCCTTGCAGTGAGAGAGGAGTGTGCAGTTAACCCTTGCAGTGAGAGAGGAGTGTGTAGTTTGACCCCTGCAGTGAGAGAGGAGTGTGTAGTTTGACCCTTGCAGTGAGAGAGGAGTGTGTAGTTAACCCTTGCAGTGAGAGAGGAGTGTGCAGTTAACCCTTGCAGTGAGAGAGGAGTGTGCAGTTAACCCTTGCAGTGTTGTATAGGAGTGTGCAGTTAACCCTTGCAGTGAGAGAGGAGTGTGTAGTTAACCCTTGCAGTGAGAGAGGAGTGTGCAGTTAACCCTTGCAGTGAGAGAGGAGTGTGTAGTTAACCCTTGCAGTGAGAGAGGAGTGTGTAGTTAACCCTTGCAGTGAGAGAGGAGTGTGTAGTTGACCCTTGCAGTGAGAGAGGAGTGTGTAGTTAACCCTTGCAGTGAGAGAGGAGTGTGTAGTTAACCCTTGCAGTGAGAGAGGAGTGTGTAGTTGACCCTTGCAGTGTTGTATAGGAATGTGCAGTTAACGGTTGCATTGACAGCTCGTGATGTGATGTCATCATCAGGGGGGCGGGACTGATGACCAAACCCTGGTTCGCATCATGGTGTCCAGGTGTGAGGTGGACATGCTGGACATCAGAGCTCAATACAGGAGGCTGTTCGCTACGTCTCTCCACTCGTCCATCCAGGTAAATCACCTCCACTGCAGCTGCACTTAAACAAGGCCTTCCTGTCAGCCAAAAACACATCAATAATGTAGCGTATCTTTGTGTATCATATAATACTGTTCCCTGTATTCTGCATCTCTCTCTTATGTACTGTAGATCTCAGTACAGCTATGGTATATCATTATATTGTCACATCACACCTAGTATTGTGTGCAGTTCTGCACCACAGAAAAGATGTAGAACCTCTTGAAAAAAGCACAAAGAAGGCAAACTATGTTATGAAATATAAATGTATCAATAAAATTACCAGTAAAAACTTCAGTAGGATACTTACGGCTCAGCAAATGGAGAATAAGATTTGAATGTTGTTTTTAATTCACTAAGAGATTAACACACGGCCAACTATTATAGTTATTATTATTAGAGTTTTCAGGTTGAACTTGATAAATAGATAAAATAGTGCAATGGGAAGAGGTGGAAATTAGCTAGACACAGAGAGACACACAGAGTCATCGCTTTGTGGAATAGTTAGGGTTAGGGGTTATGGTTAGGGTTAAACTGCCCTGTCATGAAATAGAGGCAGAGATCCTGGTTTGATACAGGGGTGAATGGTTTGATACAGGGGTGAATGGTTTGATACAGGGGTGAATGGTGAGCGTGGTTTGGCTGGATGGCCTGTTCTCCTCCATATGTATACGTATGTTCTTACCACATCGTCTCATCTCACTGATGGTTGGATAGTCAGTATCGGTGTGACTGCACGCGAGTCCATCAGCGTGTTGAGTGCATCAGCATGTTGAGTGCATCAGCGTGCATCAGTGTGTTGAGTCCATCAGCATGTTGAGTGCATCAGCGTGTTGAGTCCATCAGCGTGTTGAGTGCATCAGCGTGTTGAGTCCATCAGCGTGTTGAGTGCATCAGCATGTTGAGTGCATCAGCGTGCATCAGTGTGTTGAGTCCATCAGCATGTTGAGTGCATCAGCGTGTTGAGTCCATCAGCGTGTTGAGTGCATCAGCGTGTTGAGTTTCCTGCGTATGGTGTTGGTTGCTTGTGTTGATTGGTGTTTGGCCATGTGTGTTTCAGCATGACACATCGGGGGATTACAGGAAGGCCCTCCTCCTGATGTGCGGAGGTGATGATGCGTGATGGCCGGGGGGCGTGGCCTAACACCAGCTTGGAATCAGCATGCGCTGATATTCCACGAGTATACCTGCTGCCTAAGTCATCTGCTCACATGACTCCAGTGTATTACGCCATATTTATTCTGCTAATCCTTTTGCTACTTATATTTTTTAAAACGCTTATTAATATGTCAATTATGTGTTATCAGCAACATAGCCTGTCAGTGTTTTAATGCTAACATTTACAAGTAGGTGTTCTGTGTGTTTAGAATACTTTCTTTTTCAAATATTGGCAGCCAGCATGGGGTTGAATATCCAATTGCCACCCTAATGTGGAACCACAGCGGTGTTAATGCACAAACTCCACTGCTGATTCAGTAGAGTGTAGACATTCACGGTTTTCCTTTCTGAAAGATAAAACCTTTGACTAAGTGAAAAATACTGACCTCCTCATCAGTTGAAACGCATTACGTTGCTTTATGCTGACTCCGCCCATAACCTTTGTCAGTCACAGACATACTGCACCAGTGGATCTTGGGGTTTTGGAATCTGAAATGTAGGAAAAGCAATAAAAACTGTACTGCAACCCAGGCTGTTTGTTCATTCCTTTGTAAACACTGGCACATCCCAGATAGCAGAGACCATTCTGGGCCAAATATGGCTGAATTTAGGCACTTAAGGGTCAGTTATGGCAAAGTGTATTGTGGGCCAAACATGTGACTGGCGCTAAATCTTACCCAGAGTGTGCTGTGCATAATGCTTCCTGCAATGGAGAAACATCACCACTGGGGGGCACCAACACACAATGTGAGCCTCATAACCAAAAAGTCAGCCAAAGGCTTCCACTGCTTCACTATAAGCTTATAGGGTTAAGTCCTAAAAGATTTTGGGTGTGTGTGTGTGTGTGTGTGGTGGTGGGTGGGGGGTGTGTGTATGAGTGGTTGGGTTCGGTGGGGTGGTGTGTGTATGAGTGGTTGGGTTCGGTGGGGTGGTGTGTGTATGAGTGGTTGGGTTCGGTGGGGTGGTGTGTGTATGAGTGGTTGGGTTCGGTGGGGTGGTGTGTGTGTGGTGGTGGGTGGGGGGTGTGTGTATGAGTGGTTGGGTTCGGTGGGGTGGTGTGTGTATGAGTGGTTGGGTTCGGTGGGGGGGGTGTGTGTATGAGTGGTTGGGTTCGGT
>CM056395.1:31561346-31568846 GCA_029718625.1 Synaphobranchus kaupii | reverse complement strand
TGTGTGTATGAGTGGTTGGGTTCGGTGGGGTGGTGTGTGTATGAGTGGTTGGGTTCGGTGGGGTGGTGTGTGTATGAGTGGTTGGGTTCGGTGGGGTGGTGGTGGTGGTGGTGTGGGTGTGGGTGTGGGTGTGGGTGTGGGTGGTGGTGGTGGTGTGGGTGTGGGTGGTGGTGTGGGTGTGGGTGGTGGTGGTGGTGGTGTGGGTGTGGGTGGTGGTGGTGGTGGTGTGGGTGTGGGTGTGGGTGGGGGTGGGGGTTGGGGTACCCTGCGCTGTTTTTCTGAATGAAGATTAGCATCCATCCTGTTTTCCCATCTCCTCACAGCTGGGGGGCAGTCACAGGGTCAAAGTTCAACCCAAACTTAATCTGCTGCTACAGCAAGTCAGTGCTCACCACAAAGCGGGCTATCTGGATGGCAAGGTGGTGTCCGGGTTCAGTGGGGTGGTATGAGTGAGTACAGACAGCCCCACTAACCCTGTGTACAGTTACATTCACCCTCCCAGGGTGCCCTGTTCCTGCTGTCCAAACATTCTACAGTCAGAACCAAAGCCCCGGTGAATATACAACATTGAACAGAGCCACTCTTATCACGTGCAGAATTCACATAACATGCTCAAGTGTGTGTGTGTGTGTGCGCATGTATGCGCATGTGTGTGTGTGTGTACGTGCATGTGTTTTTGTGTGTGTGTGTTTGTGTGTGTGTGTGCATGCATGCGCATGTGTGTGTGTGTGTGGCGCGCGTTTTTGTGTTTGTGTGTGCATGTGTGTGGTTCTGTGTGTGCATGTATGTGGTTCTGTGTGTGCATGTGTGGTTGAGAGTGCACGCATTGTGTGTTTACATGTGTCCTTACCGTCTTCTCAGCACACGGCACACAGTATGTGGATGTTTATCACTCAAAAGAGCTTCTCTTCTTTCTTACAACTAACAAGTAATATGCTGTAGTATGTATATGGATATGGAATATATATATATGGAAATCCTAAATCCTAAATACTGAAATACTGAATATCTTGGGCTGCTTTTAAAAAATAGTAAAATTACATGTGCTGAAAAATAAGAATATTATTATGACACGCTTGCAGTTATTTGCTTTTATGTAATAATCCTTTTTTAACATAAATTATAAATGGTTATATATAAAGGTTGGTCAAGACCATGGCAACTGCACAGTTTAACCTAAAATAAATATGATAAATTAATTTTGGCTTCCAGTGACATGTGATGTGAGACTTGGGTTGCTCTCATATCTCAGATTCCTCTGTGAACTTTCCAGAGCCGATCATGGACCTCATAAACGTGCAGCACAAGTCCATATACAGGATGCTTTATAATGTGTAGGTTGAATTATAAGCCTTCCAAACCACAGCCAAGAGGGATAGAAATATTCAAGAATGAACTTGATTCTGTGAATGGAAGATGACTTCTGATTAGATGGAAGGTTTTTATGCGTTTTGTGCAATATTAGTAGTTATCATGATGGATTGCGGCATTTCTCATTTGCCATGGAAAATGAGATTGGCTGTGACTACTTATCTGAATCATCTGAGGGATTAGTCCTCAGTATCATTAAAACATATATGTGAGGGATTAGTCCTCAGTATCATTAAAGCATATCTGTGAGGGATGAGTCCTCAGTGTCGTTAAAGCATATCTGTGAGGGATTAGTCTCCAGCTTCATTAAAAGATATCTGTGAGGGATGAGTCCTCAGTTCGTTAAAGCATATCTGGGAGGGATTAGTCTCCAGCTTCATTAAAGCATATCTGTGAGGGATGAGTCCTCAGTGTCGTTAAAGCATATCTGGGAGGGATTAGTCTCCAGCTTCATTAAAGCATATCTGTGAGGGATTAGTCCTCAGTGTCATTAAAACATGTCTGTGAGGAATTAGTCTCCAGCTTCATTAAAGCATATATGTGAGGGATTAGTACTCTGTACCATTAAAGCCTATATGTGAGGGATTAGTACTCAGTGTCATTAAAGCATATCTGGGAGGGATTCGTCCTCAGTATCATTAAAGCATATATGTGAGGGATTAGTCCTCAGTGTCGTTAAAGCATATCTGTGAGGGATTAGTCCTCAGCATCATTAAAGCATATATGTGAGGGATTAGTCCTCAATATCTTTAAAGCCTATATGTGAGGGATTAGTACTCTGTATCATTAAAGCATACCTGTGAGGGATTAGTCCTCAGCATCATTAAAGCATATCTGTGAGGGATTAGTCCTCAGCATCTTTAAAGCATATATGTGAGGGATTAGTATTGTACTCGGTATCATTAAAGCCATGGTAATTGGCATTAGTCACAACAGACTGCCAGGACTGCTCAGGCCACAGAGATAGATGAATAAATACAGGTTAAATAAAAGTTAAAAAAAGATGTGACATTGCCTTAAAAGAGCTCTTCCTCTGGTCCATTTGAACTGTACTTTCCGAGTGTTGCAGAAACAGCATCTCCAGACTGCAGTGTTGCAGAAACAGCATCTCCAGACTGCAGTGTTGCAGAAACAGCAGATGCATCACCAAGCTGCAGTGTAATTATGCTCGGAAGCCTCTCTTGTTATATCTATGGGAAAACCAACCAACCAGAGAACTGGAAAAACATATTTGTTCAATGTATGCATTTTAAAGCTGGCTGTGCGTTAATCTCAGGAATAACAGAACTAACTTACTTTCTCTGTCCTCATGTGTGTCATTCTACATGCTAGATCATGTTCTTATGCATGTTCTTCCTGTGCAAATACGCACATTCCACATATCTAACTATGACCTGCAGATATAATACCGCAAACAGAAACATCATCTTTCATCTTTCCTGGGTTTGTGCTGATACTTTGCCGGCAAAACACATGATCCCTGTAAAATCATCAAAGTCAAATGACTGTGGAATTCTGATGTTAAACATTGTAAAATTTTACAGTTGCACAGTGCCACAGAGAGATGCGTTTGGATCTGTATGTCTTTATTTGTTTCTATACTGCTTTTCAGTTTGATTGACATCGTTTGACTTCACTGTAGTTGCAGCTCATCCAGCCAGTCCAATATTAAACAAATGAAAAATGAACTCTGATAAACTGCAGAAAATTAGCATTCTTTCTTACATGATAAGAAATGAAGGCAGTTCATTGGGAAAGTCTGAGAGACTGGCTCACTGTGTCAGAGTGACTTACACAGACCACCCTGGACTGACTGACTAACCCAACCTCCTCCAATGTTACAGATCAAACCCTAACCCAACCTCCTGCAATGTTACAGATCTAACCCTAACCCAACCTTCTGCAATATTACAGATCTAACCCTAACCCAACCTTCTGCAATGTTACAGATCTAACCCTAACCCAACCTTCTGCAATGTTACAGATCTAACCCTAACCCAACCTCCTGCAATGTTACAGATCAAACCCTAACCCAACCTCCTGCAATATTACAGATCTAACCCTAACCCAACCTCCTGCAATGTTACAGATCAAACCCTAACCCAACCTCCTGCAATATTACAGATCTAACCCTAACCCAACCTCCTGCAATGTTACAGATCTAACCCTAACCCAACCTCCTGCAATGTTACAGATCAAACCCTAACCCAACCTCCTGCAATATTACAGATCTAACCCTAACCCAACCTCCTGCAATGTTACAGATCAAACCCTAACCCAACCTCCTGCAATATTACAGATCTAACCCTAACCCAACCTCCTGCAATGTTACAGATCTAACCCTAACCCAACCTCCTGCAATGTTACAGATCTAACCCTAACCCAACCTCCTGCAATATTACAGATCTAACCCTAACCCAACCTCCTGCAATGTTACAGATCAAACCCTAACCCAACCTCCTGCAATGTTACAGATCTAACCCTAACCCAACCTCCTGCAATGTTACAGATCAAACCCTAACCCAACCTCCTGCAATGTTACAGATCAAACCCTAACCCAACCTCCTGCAATGTTACAGATCTAACCCTAACCCAACCTCCTGCAATGTTACAGATCAAACCCTAACCCAACCTCCTGCAATGTTACAGATCAAACCCTAACCCAACCTTCTGCAATATTACAGATCTAACCCTAACCCAACCTTCTGCAATGTTACAGATCTAACCCTAACCCAACCTTCTGCAATGTTACAGATCTAACCCTAACCCAACCTCCTGCAATGTTACAGATCAAACCCTAACCCAACCTCCTGCAATATTACAGATCTAACCCTAACCCAACCTCCTGCAATGTTACAGATCAAACCCTAACCCAACCTCCTGCAATATTACAGATCTAACCCTAACCCAACCTCCTGCAATGTTACAGATCTAACCCTAACCCAACCTCCTGCAATGTTACAGATCAAACCCTAACCCAACCTCCTGCAATATTACAGATCTAACCCTAACCCAACCTCCTGCAATGTTACAGATCAAACCCTAACCCAACCTCCTGCAATATTACAGATCTAACCCTAACCCAACCTCCTGCAATGTTACAGATCTAACCCTAACCCAACCTCCTGCAATGTTACAGATCTAACCCTAACCCAACCTCCTGCAATATTACAGATCTAACCCTAACCCAACCTCCTGCAATGTTACAGATCAAACCCTAACCCAACCTCCTGCAATGTTACAGATCTAACCCTAACCCAACCTCCTGCAATGTTACAGATCAAACCCTAACCCAACCTCCTGCAATGTTACAGATCAAACCCTAACCCAACCTCCTGCAATGTTACAGATCTAACCCTAACCCAACCTCCTGCAATGTTACAGATCAAACCCTAACCCAACCTCCTGCAATGTTACAGATCAAACCCTAACCCAACCTCCTGCAATGTTACAGATCTAACCCTAACCCAACCTCCTGCAATGTTACAGATCAAACCCTAACCCAACCTCCTGCAATGTTACAGATCAAACCCTAACCCAACCTCCTCCAATGTTACAGATCAAACCCTAACCCAACCTCCTCCAATGTTACAGATCTAACCCTAACCCAACCTCCTGCAATGTTACAGATCTAACCCTAACCCAACCTCCTGCAATATTACAGATCTAACCCTAACCCAACCTTCTGCAATGTTACAGATCTAACCCTAACCCAACCTCCTCCAATGTTACAGATCAAACCCTAACCCAACCTCCTGCAATGTTACAGATCTAACCCTAACCCAACCTCCTGCAATATTACAGATCTAACCCTAACCCAACCTTCTGCAATGTTACAGATCTAACCCTAACCCAACCTCCTGCAATGTTACAGATCTAACCCTAACCCAACCTCCTGCAATGTTACAGATCTAACCCTAACCCAACCTCCTGCAATGTTACAGATCTAACCCTAACCCAACCTCCTGCAATGTTAGAGCTCAGCTCTTTTACAGTACGGCTGAACTATGGCCAGATTATTCCCAATGTATCCACAGTTATTCACAGACAGCTTTATAGCATTGGAATGTGAGCTGGGAATAGTCAAATGTAAAGAGCCTTTGAGGAAGCAAAAAAAAAAAAGCGTCTCTGTTCTCCTCCAAAGTATTAGTATATTACCACACTTTTAGGATGCTTACCAAAACTAAGAGAAATTATTCTCAAATAACAACTTTACCCAGGAACTTTATCAAAAGCAGCAAGATTATCAGCAGCTGCCAACATTCTAACAGGTTGTGACAATACATGTATAGATACTAACCCATGGCAATTAGGCTCCTAACATGCATATTATCCATTAGCTAAATGTTAAGAGTTATTATACTTATCTGTGATGTTTTGTAGTTTCTGGATTATCTCAGGTCCTTTGGCTTGTTGTTCACAGGTGTTGTGGTTCTTCTGAAGACTCAATATCTTCACCAAAAATATCCATTAAAAAAGAGCCAATCCATGCTGGATGACTCATCACTACAACCAATCATATGCAGAACAATCACATATCCATACATGCATATTTCACATATGATTAACTTGTTTAAGTAAAATACTACAATTGCATAATGATTGTTTCATTAATTAATGAGCATGAATCCCATTGATATAAAAGTGCTCAGATCTTTGTGCCAGCCTTTAAATGCTTCAGTCAGTATTGCATAAATTCAAAATCAGTTACCCTGGTAACTAATGTTTGATTATTGTTCAGCTGGTACACAACTGTATGCTAAATACTGAGCCATGATGGCATTTTAAAGTCAATACTTAGAAATAGTATAACACACAGATGCACGCACACACGTGCACACCCACATGCACACGCACACACGCAGACACACACACACACACACACACACACACACACACACACACACCCACATGCACACACACACGCACACCACATGCACATGCACACACACACACACACACACACACACACACACACACACACACATGCACGCACACGCACACGCACGCGCACGCACACACGCACACACACACACACACACAGAGTGAGAGATGTTTATTTTTCCCCACCAGGACACAACCAACACAGTAAAGTGCTCAGGATATATACTCCATACATACTCCCTACATACTCCATACACACTCCCTACACACTCCATACATACTCCCTACATACTCCCTACACACTCCATACACACTCCCTACATACTCCATACACACTCCATACACACTCCATACATACTCCATACACACTCCATACATACTCCATACACACTCCATACATACTCCCTACACACTCCACACACTCCATACATACTCCATACACACTCCATACACACTCCATACATACTCCATACACACTCCATACATACTCCAACCATTCTACAGTATGATCAGAGTTAATCCAGAGGCAGTCACACACTAACAGGGTGCAAATTACAGGCATAACCACCCACAGTTCAAGAAATTGAATACTTTGTGGCACCCAAGTATTTAATTGCTCATAAGAAAGGCGGTTACCAGTATCAGGAGATTGAGTTTTTGAATTATTACTGGCTTGCAGATGACCTGATCTCCTTTCCTCCAATCACAATTTCCTATGGTAATCAAACTGTCATTCCTCATGTATATTTACAAAAGATCATGTTCTGGGAAGGATGCATGCATGAGTAAACTGCCGGTGTCTGTGACGGCCTGATAACATCGACTCCACTGGGCACTAGCGCCAAAACTCAATCCCTCCTGAATAACACACCTGTGGCTCCTGAAAGGTCAAACGCATGACTATTAAACGCAATCACACTCTCGTACATCACACTGTCTCATACGTCACCCTGTCCGTCAAACTGTCTCATAAGTCACCCTGTCTGTCAAATGTCACACGGTCCATCAAACGTCAAAAGTATTACTGGGGAAAATATCATGGTGAAGACCTGACACAGAGTTTTGGGGGAATTGGGACCCTAAAATCAAGAATAAAATGGAGTGTTTTGGGTTGAAACTTGTGGACAGGAAAGCATCCTGTTGTGCGTTTGTTTGTTTTTGTTCCTGCCCCTTCCTGCCGTGGGACCACCCTAAAGACAGAATCCGGTGATGACACCACAGCGGTCGCTCAGGGCTCAGCTGTGA
>CM056395.1:31538846-31556346 GCA_029718625.1 Synaphobranchus kaupii | reverse complement strand
AGGGGGGTACGTATATGAATAGGGGGTAGGTATATGAATAGGGGGTAGGTATATGAATAGGGGGTACGTATATGAATAGGGGGTACGTATATGAATAGGGGGTACATATATGAATAGGGGGTACGTATATGAATAGGGGGTATGTATATGAATAGGGGGTACGTATATGAATAGGGGGTAGGTATATGAATCGGGGGTAGGTATATGAATAGGGGGTAGGTATATGAATAGGGGGTAGGTATATGAATAGGGGGTAGGTATATGAATAGGGGGTAGGTATATGAATAGGGGGTACGTATATGAATAGGGGGTACGTATATGAATAGGGGGTACGTATATGAATAGGGGGTACGTATATGAATAGGGGGTAGGTATATGAATAGGGGGTACGTATATGAATAGGGGGTAGGTATATGAATAGGGGGTAGGTATATGAATAGGGGGTACGTATATGAATAGGGGGTACGTATATGAATAGGGGGTACGTATATGAATAGGGGGTATGTATATGAATAGGGGGTAGGTATATGAATAGGGGGTACGTATATGAATAGGGGGTAGGTATATGAATAGGGGGTAGGTATATGAATAGGGGGTACGTATATGAATAGGGGGTAGGTATATGAATAGGGGGTAGGTATATGAATAGGGGGTAGGTATATGAATAGGGGGTAGGTATATGAATAGGGGGTAGGTATATGAATAGGGGGTAGGTATATGAATAGGGGGTAGATATATGAATAGGGGGTACGTATATGAATAGGGGGTAGGTATATGAATAGGGGGTAGGTATATGAATAGGGGGTAGGTATATGAATAGGGGGTACGTATATGAATAGGGGGTAGGTATATGAATAGGGGGTACGTATATGAATAGGGGGTACGTATATGAATAGGGGGTACGTATATGAATAGGGGGTAGGTATATGAATAGGGGGTAGGTATATGAATAGGGGGTACGTATATGAATAGGGGGTAGGTATATGAATAGGGGGTACGTATATGAATAGGGGGTACGTATATGAATAGGGGGTACATATATGAATAGGGGGTACGTATATGAATAGGGGGTATGTATATGAATAGGGGGTACGTATATGAATAGGGGGTAGGTATATGAATCGGGGGTAGGTATATGAATAGGGGGTAGGTATATGAATAGGGGGTAGGTATATGAATAGGGGGTAGGTATATGAATAGGGGGTAGGTATATGAATAGGGGGTACGTATATGAATAGGGGGTAGGTATATGAATAGGGGGTAGGTATATGAATAGGGGGTAGGTATATGAATAGGGGGTAGGTATATGAATAGGGGGTAGGTATATGAATAGGGGGTAGGTATATGAATAGGGGGTAGGTATATGAATAGGGGGTACGTATATGAATAGGGGGTACATATATGAATAGGGGGTACGTATATGAATAGGGGGTATGTATATGAATAGGGGGTAGGTATATGAATAGGGGGTACGTATATGAATAGGGGGTAGGTATATGAATAGGGGGTAGGTATATGAATAGGGGGTACGTATATGAATAGGGGGTAGGTATATGAATAGGGGGTACGTATATGAATAGGGGGTAGGTATATGAATAGGGGGTAGGTATATGAATAGGGGGTAGGTATATGAATAGGGGGTAGGTATATGAATAGGGGGTAGGTATATGAATAGGGGGTAGGTATATGAATAGGGGGTAGGTATATGAATAGGGGGTAGGTATATGAATAGGGGGTAGGTATATGAATAGGGGGTAGGTATATGAATAGGGGGTACGTATATGAATAGGGGGTAGGTATATGAATAGGGGGTACGTATATGAATAGGGGGTAGGTATATGAATAGGGGGTAGGTATATGAATAGGGGGTAGATATATGAATAGGGGGTACGTATATGAATAGGGGGTACGTATATGAATAGGGGGTAGGTATATGAATAGGGGGTACGTATATGAATAGGGGGTACGTATATGAATAGGGGGTACGTATATACGTATGCGTACAAATGTGTCCCAGTGGAATAAAGGCCTGTGAGCGAATGAAAGGATGACTCCTGATCCCAGATCCTGCCGGAAAAGAAGCCATCAGATTTCAGGTTTACACAGTTTAACGCTGCCTTTTTAACTGCCAGTTTAACGCTGTTTAACGCTGCCTTTTTAACTGCCAGTTTAACGCTGCCTGAAACGTTGTGTAAACTTTGACATGTCAGGAAGGATTGCACAGTAAAATACATCTCAACAAAAAACGTTTTCAATGTACAAAAATGCCAAGTTACTCACGCATAGCCTACAAAGCACTGTCTGTAAGTCATTAATTAAAACTTGCAAAAACTAGGCCTGCCTTTAAAAGTATTGATATCAAAATGAGGCCAAGTTACAACTAACAATATAGGCTGCTGTAGCTCACACAGCTCTATACCCAATCCTTCCTAAATTATTTAATGTAACTGGGCCCTGTCTTTTTCATCTTATCATCTGAAGAGAATGTGGTAATTCAAACTTTAAATGTCCAATAACAAAAATTGCCTCATCGAAGAACACATCATTTCAATTAATGTTTTATTATGTTTTAATGTTTTATTTGTCAAACAGTTGACAAATAATTACACGCCAGAAAAGATATGTTTATACTTGGTTGTCAAGTTAAGTTAAAGTGTACTAGTTTTAAAACTGTTCTATGCTGCTAGAAAATTTTTGACATAGCAGTATCCTGACATAGCAACAGGATGGCTTTTAGAAGAAGCTCATTCCATCAAGGGGGAGCTGGAATCACAAACTGCACTAAGCCACTCCAAAATCTTTCTGATCATTTTTCAAAAAATTTTTTAACCTAATTAAAGTAATTAAATCACAACTGCAGATTGTGTTGGGAGCAGAAATATTTTAACACTTTCATTTTGGAGAAAACAGAGAGTTAATGAAATATCCTGCCAGCCATCATAATTACTACCATACTACCACCATAATTACTGCCATACTACCATACTACCACCATAATTACTGCCATACTACCATTATAATTACTACCATACTACCATGATGTAACACCAGACATCATAATTACTACATGTACCATCATTAGACTATATCCAGTGTTAAAGGAGCTATATGTAACATTGACACCGAGCATTTAAAATGGGTACTGCAATCCAAATTCACAATATTGGAGAGAGTCGAGACACTGAACGAACACGAGCGCAAGACGAGCCGAGCGCAACATTATATTTTGAGACGAGCTTATTCTATTTTGACAATGACAAGCGACGACGAGTCCTATACTGTAAGTTGATCAGCTAATGTATACGTTTGCAATTTGTTTATTATTTATTATTTGCAAATTATAAACCAGCTCATGTGGATTTTTTATAACTAAAATGTTAGCTAGATGCATGGCTGGCTATGTTTACGGTCACACAGATATAAGCTAACGTTAGTGGTATGTTTAGCGAGCAACTGTATACATATATATTTAAATCTTTAGCTCGCTAGCTAAATGGAAATTATATTGAACTTAGCTTAGGCATTCATAAATCGGCTGTTGGAGTGCTGGAGTACATCTGGTTGTTCGTAATGGGCAGTGGACTCGGAGTCAACTCGGAGAATAGTGAATCACACAGGCCAAAACAAATACAGACGTTCCGACCCGGAATGGAAATTTCAAAGGAGAACATACTGGCTGTAGCATTGTTGTCAGAGAAGCCAATATTTCGACTTAGCATGTTTCCTTAATCTCTGATGACATATCATGGTCATTTTATGATTTAGTACAGTAAATTTGTTACATATAGCTCCTTTAATGCTACAGTGTGTGTTGAGAAAACATGCTCTATCTCTCTGTGCTACGTGGAGTTTGTGTGTTGGACTGGTTGATGACATTGGACATCTCGGGACAGCGGGGGCTATTTTTAATTATGACGTTTGGCTGTATTCCACTTTAATTCACTTAATTATTTTGATTAATGCAATGATTCTATTGAATGTCTTTATTTGATATGTTTGTTTGTGTGTTGTAGGTCTGCCCCACTGTCTATGTTTTTTTAGTTGTTGCTGGTGGCTACAACTGAAGCTCCCTAACAGGAAAATAAAAGTTATTCTGTTCTATTCTATCAAATGCTGCTGATAATCTGTTGTGTTCTGTGTACCCAGAATTCAATGGGGACTCTGAGGCGATTGTTATATTCCAGAAATGAACTGTAACTATGGTGTGAAAACAGCTAGTTCCTGGATGGTCCTATGCATGTGGGGGAAGGGAAGTGGACTGAGGGCTGATGCATGCGTGTGTGTGTGTGTGTGTGTGTGTGTGTGCTGATGGTTATAGGGGCTGTGGGACCTGAGCATGTTGTGTAACAGCATGTATTTGGCTGGCAGCCTTCCGTACCTCACACAGGCATTTCTCCTCCACCGTTTACACAGCTGCAAATCCACTCAAGCAACCACTGCAGGTTCACGGCTCAGGGGACCTTCAGCAGTCTGCCTGAACACGCTGGGGTCAAAGGTCAAGCAGCTTCCCCCGCTATTTCATGCTGCCATTTGATTGGTTAAAGCAGAAGACAGAAGAACATTGGGTCCCTCTGAGGTCAAATATAATGTATTTCTCTCTAGAGCTCATTCTGAAGTATAACCTTTGCTGGGTTTGTCTGACTGTAGTGCATAACATCAGCTACTGTACTGTGTTCACAGAGCTATGTTAAAGTGACTGGTGCTGTACATAGAAACAGAAAGAAAATGTATTTAATAAATGTATCAATGAAGAATATGATTGATTATATAAATATATGTATATTGTCTTCAGGGTTGGCTTCATAAAACTTTCAAATTCAATAGGGTGCATCAGATCACTTAACAGCTAACACATTTTTAAGAAAAAAGGGGGTATCATAGCACAGACTGACTAAGTTGAACTATTTTTACATTGTCAATTGCGAGTGGGTGAATGAAGTTGTGTAAAGCCCTTTTCAGCAGTAGATTTAGCAGCAGAACTAAACAGGCGAATGTGGAGAGGCCAGTGTCACGTTACCGCATGAACCAGTTTGAGCTGAGTGAAGATTTCACTTCTACCCCATACTACCATGTGCAAGGTCTGTAATAACACCTCGCTCCTTTTCTGAGCCTTTCCGCTTCCCCTCTCTGATTTACTCTCTCTGCTGTGATGTTTCTGACATGCTGAGGGGATTAGAGAGGAACATTTTCACTTGAAGCAATCACAGATCGTGTTTAGGCTTGTTTGAGACAGACGGACGGATGGACTGTGGGGCAATTTTGGGGGTGAAGTTGAAGATCAAAGGGAATGGAATGTGACGAGAGAAATTTATTACCAGATAATTTAAGGAGCTTTTTTTACACGGTGGTGTTGGGCAGCGCTGCTGTGAGGAAAGGCGCATAACTGTTTGCAATTTGAAAGTAATGGAGTATGTTAGAATGGCCGGAGAAGGCTTTCATTAGGCCTGCCTTCCTAAAAAAAAAAAAAAAAACTTTCTGAGCATGCTTGAGAATATTTGCTTTTAGATTCTCTCTTTCAGACACAAACTGACTGGTGTTGTGTGATGTGCATTTATCTCTTGCTGACATCTCCTGGATCACTCATTCGTTCATTGATAAAGGAAATAGTATACAAGACAGGAGACAGGAAACTACACACAAAAGTTCTCACTTTGAGTGCAAAATGGCATCCTTAAAGGGAATGACTGTTTTTAAAACGTGGTTTTCTTTATTTGACATTACTCCTCATTATTAAAATAATCATACACCAAGATTTCAGCCTTTAAAAACATCTACAGCTGAAAAAAAGAGATTTAATATTGTCACTTTCTGCCCACTGCAGTTCTCAGGCCTGGGTGGGCGTGAAAGTTTAGCTATAATATTCAGGTCACGCCCAAGAACCTCTAGACAAGCTACGCGCAGACTCGGAAATGCAAACACCGTTTAGCAAAACAAACGATAGATAAAATAAAAAAGAAACTGCGTGGTGCAACCGTGCCATATGTTTGAGCCACTGAACTAAAGAAGATCCGTTCACATAATAATAATTATAATAAATATGTTAATCTCGTCTTTCAAATAGTAACCTTACCGTTACAGTGAGGGCATATTCGCTCTGACCCAATCAGAACAATTGAGCTCAAGTTTCGGGCGACAGTTATTGTTGAAGCCTGTAGTTATAACTATCCATATTATGTGACGTTAATTTACCTGTTAAAGGTGCTTTCCGCAGACATATGATGCAGAACACCATATAACGTTAGTTTCCTTCCAACTGCTTTCTCGTAAGAGCATGTAGCCACAGGGCTCGTCTTTGGGATTTCTGATTGGAGGACTTGGCAAACGTGCAAAATGAAGTTGGGTATGTGCAAAATGCAAATCTGGTTTTTTAAATTGAATTGGCGGTGTTTTCTATGGGGACGAGTGGGCGTGTCATTCACAGAAACTGTTCAGGGACGTGTGACCGCGGTTCTCTATTGACTGACAGGACTAGATTACGTGTACTCGTCCCGTTTTAATCCCGCCCGCTCAAAACCTTGCCTGATCAATTACAGGCAATTTTGAAGAAAAAAAAAGAAAGGCATATCTAAATTTATGCACATCACTTAGTACTGATATTTGGGTTATGTTTATTCCACCCCACGATGACAACAATCAGAAACCGATCTAATCATTTTTAAGTTTTAATCTAATGTTGCTGATTACATATTGATTACATATTAATGGTTACATATTAATTAATATATCGACGCAAACCACAGTGTCAGGTACATTGTATACTGCACATGCAAACACTTGCATCTAGCCTACAAAGCTTTATCCAACAAGCATATTCTATGCTATTCATAGCATCGGGGCAACAACGCTGACCTAGCTAGCTCTAGACTATGAGAAAATGAAAGGGGTACTAAGTTACTTAGATTTTGCATTATTTTAAAGGAGAATATGTGGCACAAGCTAATTCACTCCCTGTAAATATGTTTGCAAAGTTCTTTGTTGTTAAATTGTCGGATGATGTAAGATCATGAGAGATGGGATCATGTATAATATACAGTGTGAGCTCATTAATATGTGACATTCAGACCCCAACATAACTACCACCATGTGCCCCTTCCAGACCAGGTACCCCACCTGATTACAGGGGTGTGTCAGGTACTCCACCTGATTACAGGAGTGTGTCAGGTACTCCACCTGATTACAGGAGTGTGTCAGGTACTCCACCTGATTACAGGAGTGTGTCAGGTACTCCACCTGATTACAGCTGTTGTCCCAGCTGTTGTCACTGCCTGTGCGGTGGCAGCTCTCAGTATTTAAAGGCTCGTACACCTGCATTGCGAGAGCTCAGGTAGACAAGTTCAGCTCCAATATCCACCTGTGGAGAGCTAGTCTGCACCTGCTGCTTCACACCTGTGGAGAGCTAGTCTGCACCTGCTGCTTCTCACCTGTGGAGAGCTAGTCTGCACCTGCTGCTTCACACCTGTGGAGAGCTAGTCTGCACCTGCTGCTTCTCACCTGTGGAGAGCTAGTCTGCACCTGCTGCTTCTCACCTGTGGAGAGCTAGTCTGCACCTGCTGCTTCTCATCTGTGGAGAGCTAGTCTGCACCTGCTGCTTCTCACCTGTGGAGAGCTAGTCTGCACCTGCTGCTTCTCACCTGTGGAGAGCTAGTCTGCACCTGCTGCTTCACACCTGTGGAGAGCTAGTCTGCACCTGCTGCTTCACACCTGTGGAGAGCTAGTCTGCACCTGCTGCTTCACACCTGTGGAGAGCTAGTCTGCACCTGCTGCTTCTCACCTGTGGAGAGCTAGTCTGCACCTGCTGCTTCACACCTGTGGAGAGCTAGTCTGCACCTGCTGCTTCACACCTGTGGAGAGCTAGTCTGCACCTGCTGCTTCTCACCTGTGGAGAGCTAGTCTGCACCTGCTGCTTCACACCTGTGGAGAGCTAGTCTGCACCTGCTGCTTCACACCTGTGGAGAGCTAGTCTGCACCTGCTGCTTCACACCTGTGGAGAGCTAGTCTGCACCTGCTGCTTCACACCTGTGGAGAGCTAGTCTGCACCTGCTGCTTCTCACCTGTGGAGAGCTAGTCTGCACCTGCTGCTTCACACCTGTGGAGAGCTAGTCTGCACCTGCTGCTTCACACCTGTGGAGAGCTAGTCTGCACCTGCTGCTTCACACCTGTGGAGAGCTAGTCTGCACCTGCTGCTTCTCACCTGTGGAGAGCTAGTCTGCACCTGCTGCTTCACACCTGTGGAGAGCTAGTCTGCACCTGCTGCTTCACACCTGTGGAGAGCTAGTCTGCACCTGCTGCTTCACACCTGTGGAGAGCTAGTCTGCACCTGCTGCTTCACACCTGTGGAGAGCTAGTCTGCACCTGCTGCTTCTCACCTGTGGAGAGCTAGTCTGCACCTGCTGCTTCACACCTGTGGAGAGCTAGTCTGCACCTGCTGCTTCACACCTGTGGAGAGCTAGTCTGCACCTGCTGCTTCACACCTGTGGAGAGCTAGTCTGCACCTGCTGCTTCACACCTGTGGAGAGCTAGTCTGCACCTGCTGCTTCACACCTGTGGAGAGCTAGTCTGCACCTGCTGCTTCTCACCTGTGGAGAGCTAGTCTGCACCTGCTGCTTCACACCTGTGGAGAGCTAGTCTGCACCTGCTGCTTCTCACCTGTGGAGAGCTAGTCTGCACCTGCTGCTTCACACCTGTGGAGAGCTAGTCTGCACCTGCTGCTTCACACCTGTGGAGAGCTAGTCTGCACCTGCTGCTTCACACCTGTGGAGAGCTAGTCTGCACCTGCTGCTTCACACCTGTGGAGAGCTAGTCTGCACCTGCTGCTTCACACCTGTGGAGAGCTAGTCTGCACCTGCTGCTTCACACCTGTGGAGAGCTAGTCTGCACCTGCTGCTTCACACCTGTGAAATCCTTCAGCTCTTACTCTACAAAATTCATTTGGATTCACAGATTGAGAAGCATTGAAAGTGACAGATTAGTTTGGACTTTGAACCCTTACCCCCATTTTAAGAAGACAGTGGTGTTTAAAAGGCAGTGGTGCGTGCGATTGAATACACACTCTAAGGGTGCATCCCAATATTCTTCACTCCTCACCTCGTCTCCGACCCGGAAGTATGTAAAACTGCCTGAACGTTTCGAGCACAAGTAGTTGCATGTACAGAATACAATGTACCCGACATTGTGGTTTACGTCGAGACGTGAATTCATATGTAACCATTAACATGTAATTAATATGTAATCAGCAACGTTAGATTAGGACACAAAGGTCAGTTTCCTGGGCACAGAGGAGAGGAGGTTGTAGTGGAGGAAAGGAGGATGCATTTTTCCGAGTATTGGGACACACACTGGGCTCTCTAAGGAACTGTCTCAAATTGCATTGGGACTGCTGGTGGGCTGGGAGAGGTGCACTGTGGGATATGTGTGAGGAATATGGCATGCCCCCTCCACAGACATCTATGCGAATCAAACTGCACTAGCAAAAGCCCACATGCTGTGACTTTCACATGCAGTCACATGTTGGAAGGGGCGGAACCACAGGAAATATGTTTGTTCATTAAATGCAGTCACCCATGGGGATCCCCTGCCCCAGGCAACACTCCCTGCTGCACACACAAACTTTATTCAACTGGGATACATCTGTTTAACATGGACAAACCTGCACAATGTGAGACTGCCCATATATTTACTTTCCCATAATGCATCGAGGTTGTTTAATGTCTGCCTGTGCAGCTTTGCTGTCCGTCTGTCCCCGGACACACAGACGCAAAGACGCGCAAACAATGGCAAGAGACCGTCGAATGGGAGGCACCGATCACGTCACCTTCCCAGCCAATATCCACATCTCTCTACAATGGCTGCCAAATACGCGAGATGAATCGTGTACCCCTAAAAGAGCCAGTAACCATGGCAATGAGTGTTTACGATTTCCATTAGTGTTTGGTGCCAAATTCAGTGCTGAAGAGTCAATGTCTTAAAACGCATTGGTATAAAAATAGTGTGTTTACTGTTTATATATTTTCCTGCGTGTGTGTGTGTAGAGAGAGAGATTGGATACCTAGTTTCACCAATTTGTCTGCCAGCACACAAAGACAATAAAGTGATTCAATAAAAAATATTTATTTTAGTATTTTTTTACAACATAAATACAGAAGTGTAGTTTAAGTATAGTTAAGGTAAACAGTGTAAAAATAATTGTGGTAAAATAAATTTTAAACAGTGCAGTTTCATATAGTTATAGTTAACATTATGTCTGATATCTTTTTTTTTTTTTTAAAACATCGCATTTACAATCAGTAATTGAGAAATATTCGACTGCCTCTTACTCTTGCAGCATGAGAAAGTTACGGAAACAGTCGCGCTGAGCAAAGCATTTCAACACGGGAAATCGACGACTTACAATAGACTGTTAGGCACTTAGCAGTCCTCACTCTGTACCATTGTAAAAAAGAAATTACACAGAGTCACCCAGGGGCCGCTGCAGTATTCTTCGGCTAGATTCTTTTGATCGATTTTGTCTGAACACGATTTATTGTCCGACTCTTCGGGCTGTACAGCTGGAGGTGTTGGCCCACTGACTAACAGTTTGAAATGGGCGTCCTTGGGGGCTTTCTTGCACATGCCAGCTTTGACCAGCGCCGTGGCATCCTGGCAGATGTTCTTCTGCTTCTTCAACGCGCGAGCGATTTGTTTCCAGTACACCTTGACGTTGGACGCGTACGGCGCACAGGTACCAGGTCTGGCGGAGTATTCACAGTTGAAACCAACCCCACCTTTACTGCAGACAACACCGAGGGTAACGGTGTCCTCTTCGTCGGCTAACCACGTGCATTGCGTCTTGTCTTTGGTAGAGAACTTCCCCTTCAGGAAAGGCTTTCCGAATTGACTATTGCCGTCGCCTGCGGCTGCGGGTCTCTCCTGTAGAGGATATTCACCTCCGCTTTCTTTTCCTTTCCCATCCCTTCTCCCCGCTCTTCCCCGACCCTTCTCACAGTCGATTACAAGGACCTGCTGGGCGACGCAGGCGAGAAACAGTACCAATGCAAAGTGTTTTCGGATCACCATGTCGCCTCCTGCTGCGTGCGTTTTCCCAACAGAGCAAGGAAACCTGTGGATTATTAAACGTATTGTTTTAAATGTAGTATTCTTCATTTATGTCGTATCGCTTTATAGCTGAGACAAGCTCTAACTTTGCTGCTGATGGTTTGTAGTTTCATGGTTTATACAAATAACAAAAAAATTAGCCTATAAGTCTAACATAGGCGTAATAAAAAGTTATATAAACACAACGATGAGTAAATATTGTATCATCAATCTTTAGCAGTGAAAAGATTCCAACTTGATAATTTATACTTACCAATGACGAAGTAGGCTATGCAGGTGAGGAAGTGAGATACCTGTGCTCGTGTAGCCTACACCTGAAGTAGGCTAAGTTACTAGTTGCATGTGCAATATATACTTCTTGTGACACGCCCACCTCCCGCGCGATCCGCGACCCCCACATTTTACAACACAATGCATTTTGCCCAACACATCCGCGCAACGCGAAGGCAGAGATGCGGTACACTCAAGCTGATGAATCAAGGGGAGGAATGTGAAGGGGGCGGACAAAGAGACGCCAAGGTAACCTGATATGACATGCCAAAAACGGCTTTATCGTAAAAGCATGTTTCTATATAGCGTACCCTGTACTGTAGCCTATCCCGGCTGCCAAGTGACTTAAAAATTCCATTATGTCACCCGCATTAAAAACGTGCCGTTTTCCAGCCAGAACATTGTTCTCCCCGTCGATGTCGCTTAAGATAACTGACCACCCGAAACTCATAAATGGCCCAGTGGTAGCAGCATGCGCAGCTAAAAGATGCCACATTTATTTTTAAAGATTTGCTAAATGTAGCTACCGATGTTCTTTATTTTACTTGACCACGATTTTTAGCATTCGACTGGAAGATATTTAGCACTATGACCGAGTGCCAGCTCGATGTTTCACTACAAGATTTGCCTTGTAGTAACCGATTAGTAAATCAATGTGATTGAAACTGGTTCGGATTTGCAATTTTGCATTAACGCGTCCTGTAGTAAGCTGGCGCATGAGCTCAGCGCTCACCATGACAACCCAAGGAATGTCGCCCATGCTTGAAAAAAACACCGAAACATAATGAACTGTAGAGAATGCCCGCGGAGCGGCGCTTGAGTTATCCCACGTGATCATCGCATTGTTTAATATTTCATAGTGTCTATCTCATAGGTTGTTGTTTTTTCTGAAAAAGAGCTCTTCCCCCTCAATTCATTTCTCTGATGACCGAACTCTCGGCAGCCTTCATGGTTTGGGAAAGCAACACCACCACAACACCTAACCCTAACCCTGCGCAGCAAAAAGGGTAGTGTAGGCTACATTTAACACCATAGGGTGTTAAATGTACACCAGCAGTGTTTAATTTATGCCAACATTTTTGCTGTGTGTATTTACCTGTATATATTGCTGTGGTAGTATGATAAGATACTTTAATGTTTTATTTCCTTGAGATTTATGAGGTTTTCCCATCTCCACATCTAGTACCGCATGATGTATATGCTACTGTACCAGTATTTGTCATTATCGTTTCAGCTGAGCCCTGACAAACTGCAGACTGCACCAGTAAAGAGGGGTTTCTTTAGATGAGTGGCATTTGATTAATACAAGTGGCTTTGACATTTTAAGTGGATGAATGCCAGAGTTCCCATGGCTTCCTTTAAAATAGCCTATAGCACACAGGGATATGCCCTTTCAGTGTGGAATGATGGGTGTGTTGCCGTTGGCAGTGTTGCCGTTTGAAAATGCTGCCAGCATTCAGTCTGTTACCTGAGTCCCTCCCACCTGCCATAATGACATCTGTGTTATTTTAATATGAGGACTGAGGGTGATCATAACTTCTGGATCAACATGAGTCATGAGAGAGAGAGAGAGAGAGAGAGAGAGAGAGAGGATGTCCCCAATGTCCAGCTCACACCTGTGCCCATGCTTTAAACTGTTACTCTTTACATTATATCTCACATTATAATAATAATATATAATAATGTACAGTGATATATTAGAATGGGTCCACAACAGTGAGATAATTCTAATTAATTATTATTAGAACAACACACACGGTCCTCTTTACAAAACATTTTTGTAAAAAGTGAGTGGATCTCATTTTGAACAGCAGCAGCAGGTGGAGGCTTAACTCTCAGATTAAATGTGGGAAGCTTTAGGTGGGAGAAGAGGAGGGTGTAGCTTTAGGTGGGAGAAGAGGAGGGTGTTGCATGGGAAGCTTTAGGTGGGAGAAGAGGAGGGTGTTGCACGGGAAGCTTTAGGTGGGAGAAGAGGAGGGTGTTGCATGGGAAGCTTAAGGTGGGAGAAGAGGAGGGTGTTGCATGGGAAGCTTAAGGTGGGAGAAGAGGAGGGTGTTGCCCGGGTGACTGAGTGAATGGATGAATGTATGAGGCAATGTTGACTGAATGTTGGTATGGAGGACCAGAAATGCCAAAATGAGGAATTTATAAATCATTCATATTTGCGAGCATATTTTAAAATATCTAATCAAAGTATATGATTGTCGCGTTTCCACAGATGACAAATATGCTTGTGTGTTGTGTGTGTGTGCGCATTAACTGTGCGTTAAATTCTTTCGATACTTGACGCGGCTTTGAGCAACTCTGACAGTTTTGTTCCACGAAGGCTGCCGCGTCTTCTAGCCGAGGAAAGAGCTCGCTCACCCGCTCATCTCGGGTAGTTTAACCGCGGCGTGAAACAGGATAAATGCCCAGAATCGTGCCTTAATTCAAAGCCAACACCACAGTTTAGTGTTCATACTTCTATCCATTTATATATTTATTGCAATATTTATTTATTTATAAATACCTAATTTAGGCATTTCTGGTCCTCCGTAGTTGGAAGCCCTCAGTAATGTTTCCTTCTGTTTCCTTGTGCAGCGTCGTTGTGACAGTTCTCTGTAAAAAGCGCTATACAAATAAAATTGAATTGAATTGAATTGAATGTTAAATGTTTGACTGATTACTGTGAGTCGCGATCATGACTCATCTCTCCACTGAACGCCTTTGGCCTCTGTTATGCTTTAAGTGCCTCATTTACTAAGACCTTTAATGGGAGCAAAGTTTTACCACACGCACAACTAATAACACAACCAGTGATTGGTGCAAAACACACCACGACCAATCATTTCTCATGTTGTTGGTTTTGCACACGCTAAATATCTTAAAGCAGGCCCTAATTGTTTAAGTAAAACAAATATAGAACAACTGGGATGTTAATGGCAGGGATTAAAATCAGGTAAAACTCAGAGCAGGAGAGTCCGTGATTCTGTAGTCAGAGGGATGAGGAGACAGTGTAGTTCCATGCAACACTACTGCTAATTGAATGCAAATGTGGTTGAAAGTGTCATAATTTAAAAAAAATTTTTTTAATAAAAAAGATTAAAATGTATTTTTTCTTGTCTGTTCTTAGATTTATAAATTTCAGACAAATTATTACTTAATTATTATTACACCATCAGTGTGAATTATTACTGCCCCTGACCTTTTACACCATCAGTGTGAATTATTTGTATTTGTCTTTAATGGGGAAATTATTCACACATTTCTTCATAAACTAGCTGATATCAGATATCTCAAATCCAGATCTACAATATATTCCGCTGCTCAGTCAAATCTAAATCTATAAGAGGAAATCAAACTAAACCGAGGGAACAAGAGTCTATAGGAGCAAGACTGAGAAACTCTGGCGTGCTGTAATAATCTGTAATAATCGTCACTCGCAGCTGAGCTTATATCTGATGCATGCTGGAGAAAGTTGTGAGTTCAATTCTTCACAAACAATACTCATTGACACAATTTCTCAGAGGTCTGGATATTACAAAACATTTTTATCAAAGTCGATATATTAAACCGCATACAATCACTGTAGAACAACCCGTCTGATTCTCCCTGTGCAGCAGCGCCACCTGCTGGCACCGACACAATCAACAGCTGGATGGGTTTTCTCAGAGGCTAAGAGGCAGGCTTTCATTGCATATTTCCATGTATCCAGAGAGGTGTGTGATTGGCCAAGGACATTCAGTGCTTAATGTGTATTCACCTCAAACTCCCTCTTCTTCTACACACACCTCAATGTGGAGAAGAGGTCTACAGGGGGAAAGAGATGACAAACAGAAACAAGGAGACCAACACAAACACAGTTATAATGCACCTGTCTACTGGGCTCTGAAAACACCTTGTTCTATGAAAGTTGGTGTTTGTTTATACGTTTCTTGGTAGCAGCACAGTAAAGCATTGATAGATAATGACCTCATTAGGGATGCAGTGTAAAACCCTAACCCTAACCCTAACCCTAACCCCACCCCCAAGGCCCACTGTTTTCTGTGTTGTAAAATCCAGGTTCAGAAAGTAAAAGTCCTCCTTGGTATTTTATTCCAATCGCCTGGATTTCCTAATTAGTTCTTCAGCCAGGAGGTAGAACTAATTAGTGAAATCGGCTGGCTGAGTTCATGGGTGTAAGAAACGCATGGCAGGACTTTTACTTTCTGACCCCTGGACTTTACACATCTGCATGTTCCCTGCGCTTCATGGTTTAATTGACAAATTTCTAAAAACAGGTTTTTAATAAAACAACATAATTTTGAAGAAGCTTTTTTTTATGCTTGAGGGAAAAAAAATCACAAAACTACATCAGACTGTTTATGGTGTTTTTCTTTTCTTTTTTTACTACTATATGACTGTTTAGGACTGTTTTAAGACTATTTCCCACTCCTTGGTACACAGATTGTCTCATTTTCAGCCAGAGATCTAGTCCTTCATCAAAGAAGAGGACAGGAATGACAGTGAAAGGGTTTAATAACCATCTATATTTATTACATGTGCATGTACACATCAGACAGGTTTTTTTTAATTTAAATGTCAAACCAGAAATACAGTGAGCCAGTGCTAAAAGTGCGCTTTTTGTCACTTTTACTGTTTGAAGACACAACCACACCATTTGTTCTCTTCAGTTAAGGTGATTTGTGGAAACCACAGCATATACAAACTGGCACTGTGTGGACAATATTACGGCAGTAATGCACAGGGTTTGACCTGCTTATGGAGTGATGATTACTCTGAAACATTACAATATCCAGCTGTCCGAACATGCCAGGCAAATTTAAACCTAAAGGGTTTTGTCCCGGTACCCCTACCACATTCCTTTTTGCACTGAATTTTTTCAAATACCATTTACTCAAAAGCCAATATCTTAATTTACACGCTATACATATATAAAAAACAGGCTGTCAGAGAATCTGTGACGAAGCATACAATAGCATCATATAAAAAACTGTTGAAAAGGAAAGACTGTTTATTGACAACAAAGCCAAAACTGTGAAAGGAATGGAAAGGTAGTCTGTGTGTGGATCCTTTGCTCCACATATATAAGGTGTAAGTACATGTACTGACCACAATTGTGACTTATAAAGTCTTCTTTGCGGGAATTTAAACCTAGAAAACAGAAAACAGTCTTCAGCATCAAAAATAACTGTTCAATAGAACATCAGAAACAATGCAATGGGTATGGTTAATCACATTAATAAATCACACTGAACATAAACTGGACTGTTGCTACACCAGGTTGGTTGAAGACATCATTGTGGTGTGAAGGTGCTTGTTGTCCTAATTGGTGATGAATGTTACGTGTGGCGGACGGCAGAATGGTGGCTCACCTGTGTTTAATTGCGGTGGAACCAGCTGATGAAATAGGCGCACACGCCCTGTAGGGACCTCCAACAGTACTCCTGGGCCAGCTTCACTGAGCGGTCTCCGCTCTGCTCCGTGGGTTTGGGCGTGGTTTGGCCCCTGGGGGGCTTTGGTGTGGTCTTTTTGGGCTGGGGGGCTCTGGCTCCTGGTTTAACGGGGGCGGGCTGGGGCTTGTTGACGGCTGGTTTCTGGGCGACGGGCTTGGCGGTGGCGGTAGCGGGTTTGGCTTGCTGTGGCGTCCTCTCGTAGGTAATCTTGGCCGGTGGCTTTGGGGTGGCCGGTTTGGGCCAGGAGCTGACGAACACCATGTGAGCCATGTCAGGGGCCTTCTTACACATGAGGGCCCGGAGCAGCTTGGGCCCCTGGCATGCGTTGGGCAGCTTGCGCAGGTCCCACATGATCTGGGTGAAGTAGTGGCGTGGGTTGTTGCTGTAGGCGCGGCAGAAGTTGGGCTTGCCCTGGTAGTCGCAGTAATACGACCTGGCCTGGTTTCGGCACGAGATCCTCAGCTTGGTGAAGTCGCCCTGACCAGACACGTGCATGAGACAGGCGTCCTTGGCTTTGGTGCTGAACTTGATGGGGTCGTCCCAGATGTTCTTCTTGGTGCTGTCGTTCTGACCCAGTACTGCCCACGAGCAGCAGGCGAGGACCAGCAGGGTGCTGAGCTGGAGCGCCATGGTTACGGCGATGGTAGCGGCTGATTGGCTCTGCCTGTACAGGGCCAGATCGGGGTCCCCTCTTCATACTTATG